>SJYX01014499.1:611273-636816 GCA_006410675.1 Oreotragus oreotragus | reverse complement strand
AGGAGACAGGGATCAAGACCATCCCCATGGAAAAGAAATGCAAAAAAGCAAAATGGCTGTCTGGAGAAGCCTTACAAATAGCACTGAAAAGAAGAGAGGCGAAAAGCAAAGGAGAAAAGAAAAGATATAAGCATCTGAATGCAGAGTTCCAAAGAATAGCAAGAAGAGATAAGAAAGCCTTCTTCAGCAATCAATGCAAAGAGATAGAGGAAAACAACAGAATGGGAAAGACTAGAGATCTCTTCAAGAGAATTGGAGATACCAAGGGAACATTTCATGCAAAGATGGGCTCGATAAAGGATAGAAATGGTATGGACCTAACAGAAGCAGAAGATATTAAGAAGAGGTAGCAAGAATACACAGAAGAACTGTACAGAAAAGATCTTCACGACCCAGATAATCATGAGGATGTGATCACTAATCTAGAGCCAGACATCTTGGAATGTGAAGTCAAGTGGGCCTTAGAAAGCATCACTAAGAACAAAGCTAGTGGAGGTGATGGAATTCCAGTTGAGCTGTTTCAAATCCTGGAAGATGATGCTGTGAAAGTGCTGCACTCAATATGCCAGCAAATTTGGAAAACTCAGCAGGTAGGAAGTAACCCATCTTAAGTTCCTTCTTCCAAGATCCTAAACTTGTTCATATCTATAAAGTTCATTTTACTATGGAACATTTACTAGGTTCTAAGGGTTAGAATGTGAACATCTTTGAGACCTATCATAGTGAATAAAAATCTAAGGTGCTAGTTGGGAAAAAAAAAAACCCACAATGATTGGAAATCATCTGTGTTGTTGAGAATGTGGAGATATGAGAATTACCCTACACAACCCATAAGTAGTGATGGATAGAGAGGAAATATTATAATCAAAGTTTTAAAAACTTGTATTCCCTTTCAACCAACAATTTAAAAAACGTGTTCCTCTGACTGTTCTGCCATTTTAGACGCAGTCCCCATGGAAGGGAAGGAAGAGCAAGACCATTTTCCTCACTTTTCTCAGGAGGCACCTCATCATTGTTTTCCTTCACTTCTCCTGTGGCTTTGGGGCTTTGCTCCTCATCTTCTCTAAAAGGCAGTGGCATTCTCTACAGTTCTATTTGTGATTATTCTTGCTCTCACCACGTATACCTAAAAATCTGTGATTTTGGATAACGGCACTGGTGTGTAGTGGTCCAAGTTCATTTGTCCCTGTTCTCCACTTTAAGCCACACAAGTTAGAGCCCTGTTTTAACACTGTCCACAGAGTCCATGTGTACTAGTTAGACTGTGTTTGGCCACAAGCAATAGGACACTGAAAGCTTCAACCAATCAGGATTTTATTACCCCCAACGAGGAATCTGGGGTAGAATAATTAGGAGAATAGCTCAGAGATGCCATCTAGCCCAGATTCCTATTGGCTGCTCCTCCTTCCTCAGCATGTGGCCTTAGCCTTGTGGTGGCTGGAGGACTACTGCGCTTCTCAGCTTCTGAGTCCAGGTCTCAGGTGGGAGGGGCATGAGCCAAGGGACGGAAGAGAGAACCAGCTTGCCTGTCTCTTCTGTAATGTGTTCCCAAAGCTCTTCTCAGTGATTTCGGCCTGATTTTCACTGACCAGAATTGGATCATGTCATCAGTTCAGATAGAAGAAAGCCTGGGTAGGTGGGTGTTTGGCTCTCTGGATTCTCATGTGGTAGAGAATCCCAGGGATGGGGGAGCCTGGTGGGCTGCCGTCTATGGGGTCACACAGAGTCGGACACGACTGAAGTGACTTAGCAGCAGCAGCAGCAGTTAGTCACTAAGTCACGTCCCTTGGTAACCATAAGTCTGTTTNGAAGAAAGCCTGGGTAGGTGGGTGTTTGGCTCTCTGGATTCTCGTGTGGTAGAGAATCCCAGGGATGGGGGAGCCTGGTGGGTTGCCGTCTATGGGGTCACACAGAGTCGGACACGACTGAAGCACCTTAGCAGCAGCAGCAGCAGTTAGTCACTAAGTCATGTCCCTTGGTAACCATAAGTCTGTTTTCTATGTCTGTGAATCCCTTTCTGTTTTGTAAATAAGTTTATTTGTATTGTTTTTAAAGATTCAACATACAAGTGACATCACATGATATTTGGCTTTCTCTCTGTCTTATTTCATTTCGTATGATAACCTTTAGGTCCATCCATGTTACTGCAAATGGCATTATTTAATTCTGAAAATTTATTATTTTTTATTATTATAATTTTATTTTATATTATTATTAGGGCTATTGTACTGGTATAGATATACTCCTCTAATTTATGTAATTATAATTCTGACAAATTTCTAGAATCATCATCAAAAACTGATTTTTTTCTAGGCATCTTTGATGGAGGCAGGATAACCATCAGAGCAGCCTTTGGTCTAAGATAAATTTAGCTCCATTTCCCAGAAAAAATTATGGAGCATGCCTATGCAGATGCTGTGATTTGGCTACCCACAGCCATTCACAGCCCACTGCTCTTTCCTTTTTACCCTCTATCGTGAGAATCCAGGAGACCTGGGTTCAATTCCTGGGTCAAGCAGCCTTTGGTCTAAGATAAATTTAGCTCCATTTCCCAGAAAAAATTATGGAGCATGCCTATGCAGATGCTGTGATTTGGCTACCCACAGCCATTCACAGCCCACTGCTCTTTCCTTTTTACCCTCTATCGTGAGAATCCAGGAAACCTGGGTTCAATTCCTGGGTCAGCAAGATCCCCTGGAGAAGGAAATGGCAACCCACTCCAGTATTCTTGCCTGGAAAATCCTATGGACAGAGGAGCCTGGCAGGCTACAGTCCATGGGGTTGCAAAAGAATTGGGCATGACTTAGTGACTGAACAAGATAAGAAAAAAGAGTCTGATGTATATGTATGTATATATATACTATATATATATATATACACATGTATATTGGAGAAGGCAATGTATATTGGAGATGGCACGCACTCCAGTACTCTTGCCTGGAAAATCCCATGGATAGAGGAGCTTGGTAGGCTGTAGTCCATGGGGTAGCTAAGAGTTGGACACAACTGAGCAACGACTTCCCTTTCACTTTTCACTTTCATGCATTGGAGAAACTGTCTCTTATACACATCTAGATGTGTATAAGAGACAGGGGTAGCTAAGAGTTGGACACAACTGAGCAACGACTTCCCTTTCACTTTTCACTTTCATGCATTGGAGAAAGAAATGGCAACCCACTCCAGTGTTCTTGCCTAGAGAATCCCAGGGACGGGGGAGCTTGGTGGGCTTCTGTCTATGGGGTCGCAAAGAGTCGGACATGACTGAAGTGACTTAGCAGCACAGATGTATATATACATACATATATATATATATATGTGTATATATATATATATATGAGAGAGAGAGAGAGAGGACTGAACCACAGTGCTGTATACCTGAAACTAACACAGCATTGTAAACTATAAGTTTTAAAAATTTATTTATACCATTATGCTATGTCTTACAACACAAAAATGAGACTTAAGGAGAGAAAGGTGTTTCAGAGATTATCCTGATGTACTCTCCTCTTTTGCAGGTGAGAAAACAGATTAGAATTTGGAGGGGGACATGATTTTCCCTGGGTCACCTCAGGGCGGATAGCCGGAGCGCCTTCTCCTAGTGAGTCGCCTGAGAATAAGCCCCACACACCAGTGTGGAGGATTCTGGGTTCCACATCTTATTCGGGAGTTGTACAAACAATGTGTTGCATGACCTCTTTCTTTTCTTTCATACCCAGAAAATAATTTCACGCAACTCCCGCCATTTCAATCAAGACATATCCTATTTATATTTTCATCAAGGCAAATTTTGTTTTAAGGGGGAAATTTCAAAGTTAGAAGTGAGGAAATTCCACTGTTAGTGACTCTTTTAATGACAGCTAAAATATACTCCATAGACTACATATCTACTTGCTAAAAATATCGATAGGAACATCTTGAGACTGTTTATTTTTAAATATTGAAGATGCTAATGTCTTCAGTGAATCACAAAGTCAATACATCTAATTTTTCTAAGCAATGTTTCCATAGTTACTTTAGATTCAGGATCAGCTTTGATGTTCTCATATGCTCAATTTTTTTTTCACTCTAATAACTTTTATTATTGTTTTTTTAAATTAGATTCAGTACCTGTATGATATGCCATCTAGCTTCCTGTCAGTTATTAAACAGGATAATCATTACAGTTCTCTGTTTTCTAAAAGAATGATCCAAGCAGTGTCAAAGTACTAATTTCTGCTTCAACATATCCTTTTTTCTTTTTTTTTTAAAGCAAACTGATTCAATAGTCATTCATTTAAAATATGGCTATAGTCGCTGTTAAGAAAAAGAACTGACACTATATAAATCAGTAATCTGGGTTCTAGTCCCATGTCTGCCAGTGTAGCTGTGACCTCGATGGATGACGGTTGTAACTTCATATCATTGGGTTTCAGTATTTCACCAGGAAATGAGATTAGCGGATAGATTGACTCAATTGTGCCCACAATCAGTGTTTCAAAGGGAATGATTTGTGTCATCTTTTGATCTTGAACCCTCTTCTCATGGTGTCAATCCCAGAAGCTGAACCTCTTAAGAATTAAGGGACAGTAGATTTGTTACTGGAATTAGACCTTTCCCTGGTGGCTCAGAGGTTAAAGCATCTGCCTGGAATGTGGGAGAACCGGGTTTGATCCCTGGGTCAGGAAGATCCCCTGGAGAAGGAAATGGCAACCCACTCCAGTACTCTTGCCTGGAGAACCCCATGGAGGGAGAAGCCTGGTAGGCTACAGTCCATGGGGTCGCAAAGAGTCGGACACGACTGAGCGACTTCACACACCTTCACACCTAGACCTTTCACGGGGATCCCCAGGTGGCGCTAGTGGTAAAGAATCTGCCCGCTAATGCAGGTGAGGTGAGAGATGCAGGTAGGATCCCTGGGTCAGGAAGATTCCCCTGGAGAAGGGAATGACAACCCATTCCATTATTCTTGCCTATAAAATCCCACGGACAGAGGAGTCTGGCGGCATACAGTCCATGGGGTTGCAAAGAATCAGACATGACCGAGGGACTGAGCACACAGACCTTTCACAATTGTGGAGAGGGAGAGGGCACTGGGTAAGTAATGGTCTCAAAGGGAGGCAAAAGACGACAGAGTGCCTGACCTGTTTATTTGAGAAGCCAAACTCAGGCAGGCACAGAAGAAGCCAGTAGACGGGGAGCTGTGGGAGAAGTCGATGGGGCTGCAGCAAGTGTCTGGAGATAGACTTGGGCTGCAGGGTGAAAAGTCGGTCAACAGGGTGAAAAGTCAGGAAGGACAGTTGAAGAAGAAGCAGAAAAGAGTGAGTTGAAACTGGAACCGGCTGCCACCTCTGATCACAAAACATCCAGAGAGGGAGGCTGCTGCTAAAGCCTACCCCTCATATTTTATACCCAGTTCTCTTACAGCCAATTCTAACCTGGAACCATCAAACAATGACAGTTCTAGGAAATACAGCTGCAGTTTAATTAAGCTGATAACAGAATGATTTAATACAAACCCAGCCCAATAAAGTGATGGGATTTTTGTTCTGATTCTCTCAACTATTTATTCAATCTTGCTATAGTCTACATGTTTTTATAATTAAGCTCAAATCCTTGGTGCAGAAAGTTAGGTAATGAACACTTTAAAGGAGTATGGCTATGAAAACATCTGAGGATTTGGGGACCATGTGGACAATCTCAAAGTGAAGCTTTTGGTCTAGAATTAACCTGACTGCCTGCTCACACCAGCCCCTCCCTCCTCACAGATGCCCAGGCTGTGGGAGGAAAGAGTAGGAGGTTCTGCAGAAATGGGACACAGAGCCAGACGGGGAGAGGAGGCAGTGGGAGGAAGTGGCAGGTGGGGATACAGGATTGAGAACGACGGAGAGGGAGTTCAGGAGCAGGGAATAGGAGGTAGAGGAATAGGAAGAAGCAGAGAAGAACGATGAATGTTGGAGAAACGACATTGAATGTACATCTGGCTGATTGTGAGATTTACCTTGGCAACTTCTGTTTTTCATTACAATGAAATAGTTTATATATCCCAAGGAATATGAGTCACAAATGTTTTTTAAAAAATGATGCACTACACTACACTAAATGTCCACCACCCAGCTTAAAAAAAAGAATATTGCCCACAGTTGAAGCTCGATGCGTACCCTCCTCAGGCTGCCTTTCTTGACTTGGAAAAGAAGGTTATATCCTGAACCTAGAGCCCAGAAATATGAACCTTTCAAAAACTGCAAAGGAGAGTAAATGATTTGACTGAGAGGGGAATGGGTGGGGTTTCACTGAATGCTTCTTTCTCAAAAATTGTCATGGTGCTTTTGTATAGTCTGACCATAGTCCACTGGGTGGGCTGGCAGGGGCCATTCTTTTCACTCTGACTCCAGTATGTTACACTTCATTGTCTTTTGCATTTTTCCCTCAGCAAAACTCAAGTCCTAGGGTTATTCCACCTAAGCAAGCAGGCTAACCTTCTTTGCAGATAGAAACTGTCTAGAAATTAGAGGCATTTGCTGAGATAGTTCTTGTATATAGAAACTCGGTATTTAATAGCCCCATTGAAGGCTGTTTCTTTGTTAATGATAAATTACCAGAACCTTCCTATAAAGAGGGATATTGTTCTGTTGCCCTTTCTGGGACTTCTAGATTAGTCTCTTTGGGTCTTTTTTAGCTTCTTAGGTCTGAAGGCAATGGCACCCCATTCCAGTACTCCTGCCTGGAAAATCCCTTGGATGGAGGAGCCTGGAAGGCTGCAGTCCATGGGGTAGCTGAGGGTCGGACATGACTGAGCAACTTCACTTTCACTTTTCACTTTCATGCATTGGAGAAGTAAATGGCACCCCACTCCAGTGTTCTTGCCTGGAGAATCTCAGGAACGGGGGAGCCTGGTGGGCCGCCATCTCTGGGGTCACACAGAGTAGGACACGACTGAAGCGACTTAGCAGCAGCAGCAGCAGCAGGTCTTAAGCAGCCAACAAATAGAAGTCAGTCATAAGGAAGAGCTTTTCAGGTGTTTGAGGGGGAAGGTAAACCGCAGAGAGAAGAAAGGCAGAGGGAGCTGAGGCTGTGACTTCTTGAGGAAGGAACAATATTATGCAATTTTCAATCCTTCCCTGTGTCTTACACTTTGTCTGGCACAGAACCCTTTGTTGAATTGTTGAGCTGAAATGAAACAGACTTAATTGGTCAGCAAAGCCTCCACAGCTTTCTTGTTTAACCATGCTTTTCGATCATCTACTTTGATTCCACACTATTTCCGAACTGCAAGTGGAGTTGAAATCCACAGAGAAATCTTCCCAGCATCACTGTGTCTGCCAACGGCAGTGATGACTCAGGAGTGGCTGCAGAGAGCGCCCATCATCCTTCAAGCCTCTGAAGATAATTACTTCCAAAGGGTCAGAGTTGAGCCAGCATTTTCCACCCTATATCTTTATTCTGACAACCTGGGTACCTGTACCCAGGTTGTCAGAATGCTCTGTAGTAAACTCCTAAGACTCAGTGGACACCGAGGAGAGTGGAGTGAGTGATGAGCAACCACCAACACCAGCTTGACTTGTCGGGAAACCGCAAACTAAAAGCAGAATGTTCTGAGTTTGGGCCCCGAGTCTGCCGAGGTCAGTGGGTTGTGGAGCAGCACCAGGATCATTTTGAATCGTAACTCTTTGCTGTGGGGAGCAGGGCCGTGCCTTGTAGCATGTACAGCAGCAGTTTTGACTTGCACCCAGTAGATGCCAGTAGTGCTGCTCTCACCCCCACCTCACCAAGTTGTAACAATCAAAACTACCTCTGCATGTGTGCATGCTCAGTTGCTTCAGTCGTGTCCAACTCTCTGCATCCCTATGGACTGTATGTAGCCTGCCAGTCCCCTCTGTCCATGGGATTCTCCAGACAAGAATACTGGACTGGGTTCCCATGCCCTCCTCCAGGGGATCTTCCTGACCCAGGGATAGAACCCAGGCCTCTTATGTCTCCTGCATTGGCGGGCAGGTTCTTTACCACTAGCCCACCTGGGAAGCCCAAAATAGTTCTAGACATTGTCAAATGTTCCCTGAGGGAAAATTCACCTCCAATTAAGAATGGCTGAGTATAGAATGTGTCTACAGCAGTTTTTCTCAAAATGTTTTTCTAACCTATTTGTCCCAGAAATACCTGGTATGCTCATTAGAATACAGAGTCCCACAGACCATTCCAGCATCACTGGGATGGTAGCATTCGTATGTTCGAGGAGTGTTCTAAGAAATTCTTATACAGGTGAAATTTGTACTCTATGGTTTTCACTAATATTTGAAATATGGATTTGTTTTGATAATTCAATAATATATGGCCTGTAAGTAAAACTGTCTTAATGAATTTCCTTTAAATACAGGATTTTGGTTAAGAAGACATTTCCACATCTCAAGGTCGGGGCTTGTTGATATCCTAACTAATCCTTGCACAGTCCCTTAACATATTTTCTAAAATAAAATGCAGTTGTCTATCTGGCTCTAACATTCCTTACTGCCACCAGGGAAGCCCCTTACTGCACTAGTCAACATCTATCCTATTCTAGTTGGCCATTATAGCCTGCAAATCCCCTACCACTGGACGCATGTATGTAAATTTGGGCAAGGAAATTCCCTGTTATTATGAAAGAAACTCTGTAAAACTTAGTCCCACTTAGTTTTAAGGTTAGTGTTAGCCTAGCGCATGGAAAGATATAAGAAAAGATCTTTAAATCCAGATGAGATGTTTTCTGAGCTTTGAACAAAACTTAAACTTTGGAGACTACACAGTCTCTGGAGATACTTCTGTGGAGACCACATCAGTCTGAACATTCCTTGATCCATGGAGGCTGGGTGCTGTGTGCCTGATTAACTCAGGGAAGGAGCTTATGTTATGAGGCTTGGGTGTGGTGGTTACTGGGAATGTAGTATACAGACCGGAGAAGGCAGTGGCACCCCACTCCAGTGTTCTTGCCTGGAGAATCCCATGGACGGAGGAGCCTGGTGGCTGCGGTCCATGGGGTCATGAAGGGTCGGACACCACTGAGTGACTTCACTTTCACTTTTCACTTTCATGCATTGGAGAAGGAAATGGCAACCCACTCCAGTGTTCTTGCCTAGAGAATCCCAGGGACGGGGGAGCCTGGTGGGCTGCCATCTATGGGGTCGCACAGAGTCGGACACGACTGAAGCGACTTAGCAGCAGCAGCAGCAGCAGTATACGGACATTCTTCTGGGCACTGGAGGTTGAAAGCTGCCCACTGAGGTGTGGGAGAACTGAAAGTAGAACAAAAAGGCTCTAAAAGTTAACAGAGCCTGCCTTCCTGTTTTCCTTAAGGCTGACTCTGCCAATAACAACAGGCAACGTTTGTGATGCGTTTACTGCATGTTTAATGGGTATCATCTCATTTAATCTTCTCAACAGTCCTAGGAGGCAGGCCCTCTTCTTATTTCCTATGGCAGATGAGAAAACTCCAATTTAGAGGTGGAACCATGACCTGGATGCAGACCTCTTTTATCAAATCAGTCTTCTCACTAGACACTAAAGAATTTGACTTGAAAAACACCCTGGAGGGAAGAGAGGTTCACAGGCTTCTGTGGATCCAGCAGTCACTCTAGTATATGAGTGTGGCTTTTGATTTGGTTCACAGTTGGGGCTTCTATTGTATCTGCATCATATCTGCCTGACAAGATTGGCACGGGTGGTGAGATGCAGGAGCAGAGCAATCCCAGGGCTGAGGTGGGGCCTGGAGGAATGCGGATGGGGTCAGCTGGACCATCCCCCAAGGATGGTCTGCAAGTCAGGCACACCAGGGCCTGTGGGACAGAAGGCAGTTCTCCCAGAGCCTGCAAACATGGGCTGGAGCTCTTCACACAATTCAGAATCCTCCAATTGCTTTTTTTTTGCGCTCTGCTTGTCTGCTGGAGACTTCATTTTGTGCATTCTTTCCCCCTCTAAGACACCCTCTTTCATTTGAATTCGCTCACTTAAAAATGAAAAGGAAATGAGAATGATTCCAACTGATTTTTCTAGCTCTGTGTCCCCACAGGGAAAGCTGTGTCTCTGGTTCTTTGGAGACCCCAGAGGGGCCTGTGAGCTGCCAGTCACCACTGGGGAGAGATAGGTGAGGGCTGAAAGGGAGTCAGCTGTCAGAGCGGAGTGTCTGAATAGAAGTGACTGCAAGCTTGGCTGTATTTAAAATGGGAGCCAGAGAGAACATGTGATGTTCTTATGAGACCAGAGAATCTCAAACTCCATCAAGTGGATTAACATTAGAATTTATTTGTATTGGTATACTCTGTGCCTCCGTGACTCGGTTATCTTTTCTGTCCTTTGTGTTCGCTCTCCTTTTTCACCTGGTCTGAGAAACTGGTCCCTCCAGAGGCAGGAACTTAAGACCTTGACAATGGGACTTTTCCAGTTACCAGCACAGCGTTACCTGATTATCCTGCTGGCAGTCCCCCAAGTCCCATCTCCTCAAGTCGTGTAGGGGATGTCAGTCAGAACATAAAATTGAGATATATCTGTCTTCAGAATCTATTGTGCCCCTAAAGTAGGACATAGGGCTTTCTGGGTGGCTCAGTGGTGAAGAATCTGCCTGCCAGTGCAGGTGACGCAGGAGATGTGGATTTGATTCTTGGGTTAGGAAGATCCCCATGCAGAGAAAATGACAACCCATTCCACTAGGAAATCCCATGGACAGGACTATAGTCCATGGGGTCGCTGAGGAGTCAGACGGGACTTAGTGACTAAACAACAAGACAAAAGTAGGACACACCCCAGAGAGGACCAGCACTGTCCAGAGGTCACAGACAGACCTGCCGAGGAAGAAGGCCACCCAAAGTCTCCTTTTCTCTCTTCATCCTGTAAGCCACCTGCAAAATCCAAAATGCTGCGATTAAAGGCTTTTCTAGCACTTCTTTCAGGGGCTCTTGACACTTCAGGCTGGTGCACTTATGTTTATTGTTGGGGAGGATTTAGCTCAAAATAAACCACTAATACCTGTTTTCCTTTGCAAAATGCCAATTGGTGGGAACGGTAAGCTTTCATTCTAAGGCTCTTGTGTCCTGTGCTGCGTGAGCTCTTCACTTCAGCATCAGTCAAGTATATTCGTGCTTCCATATTTGGGATGCAGACATGCCTGTTACACAAGGAGAAAAATGCTTGAAGTCAAAGAGAAATATAGGAGGCAAAACCTGGCTTCCATATAGGAAGTGACTTGTTTTCTGCGCACGCACGCGTGCACACACACACACATACACACAAATAAAAATGGAAACCTTAGTTTCCATTCATCCAGGAGAGAGCAGCCACTACCAGGAACCCAGACACTGGAGCTTGTGTTCATAAAACAACATGCTTTTAAAGAATCATATCAATCTTGTTTATTGCAAAGGCTTTGCTCAGGAAGTGTCCACTCTGAATAGCCACTTCAAAGATAAAGAGCTCCCTCTAAGAGACCTGAGCTAATTACATGCATGTCTAATTCAAGTGATTTCTTTTATCGAGATGACAGAAGACTTTGAAATCAGTTTGAGATTCTGTGGGGGTTTTCCATAATGTGAGCACAAAAACATCACAGAGAAGCAGACCTAGTTACTGTATCCCAACATGGGCCATCTTTCATCGTCCTCCCCACGCCCCCTTATAGTGGAAGCACTGAAAGACAAAATAGGGTCTCTTAATTGTTGGGTTTCCAATTTTGGAGGAAGGAGCAGGGACTCAGTATGGAATTCATTTTGTATGGCCCTATTTTCATATTTGGAGATATCCACTGTATCTGAATTATGGAATACAGCAGAAAAATTCAAAAGTTTGAATATATGCCACCTAGGAGATCGCTCTTTGTTTTGGTTTTTGTTTCCAGTTTTGTTTTTTTTTCTTAATTGTTGCCGTTGCTGCTATGTTTTAGCTAGTTCTTTGGGATCACTTTTCTTTTCAAAACATTGTTATTGTAGTTGACTTACAGTGTTGTTAGTTTCAGGTGTACAGCAAAGATAATCAGTTGTATGTACACATATATCCTCTCTTTTGTAGATTCCCTCTCCAGGTAGTCCATTACAGGGTATTGGGCAGAGCTCCCTGTGCTAGACAGTAGGTTCTTATTAGTCATCTATTGCATATATAGTAGTGTGTATATGTCAATCCCGATCTTCCAATTTAAGAGCTCTCTGTTTAAAACTGTGCCGTTCGGCTGGACTAAAGTTTTCCTTCGATTTTATTGCAGAGTGTCCTCTGAGCACCTGATGTGTAAAGACTCTCTTCTGTGCGTTCGGCTTCACTAGACGTTGTCTCCTCAGCCACCAGGCGTGAGGTATGGACACTTCTGAACTTAGCGGAGGTACCGCTCATTAGAGGACAGTCTAGGTGTCCCGGTGCACACAGCAGTGAGGCCCACACAGTGACTGAGTGTTGATGGTTCTCTCTCTGTCCTCATCCTTTCCACTCTCTGCCCCCTAGCCCCTGCAGCTTTCCCTGCCTCCTATCCCAGAGATGATGCAAACAGGTTTCTAGGAGGGCAGTGCATCATTCTGTGGTACCATTGACATCCTTTGGCCAAAGAAAAAGATGGGGACAATTTTGTGCATGATCAGGATGGAAGATGCTTCTCTGAAATGATTTTTTTTTAAGCCTAAGAGAACTATCATTTTAAAATTTGTCAGTCTAATGGGTTAATCGTATATTTTAGAAGACATGCAGAATGAAAAGAACTTGAAGAAAGGGGGCAGGGATATTGACACCATTAATTCAAGAGACCAAGAATCTATAATTTTGCTCCAGTCCATCTTTCAGAAAAGACTTTCTTCCACCTTTGAATCCCCCTAGCTGTAAGAGAGTCTGCTTGATTTCATTGTTCTGGAAACTCTTTCTAGGAAAATCTTGATAACTGATATAATATTTATGACTTCTGATGAAGGTAGGAAAGATCAGAGACTTTTTCTCATGGAGAATTCACTCTTGATTCTTTTTAATTTTAACAAAATTCAGAAACTTTAATTCACTGTCTGTTGGGCTTAACTGATATCTCTGTTTTAAAGAATATATAAAGTTATACTTAATATTTATTTTCTTTTCCCTTTAGGGAGTTATACTAGATCTACTCAATCTATTTCCATATATTATATATGTATATATTCCAAATATTATATGATATATTATGTATGTTTAAAGTTATCATGAAAATATGGATGCAAATACCAGGAACTTATTTAGTCAGCAAAAACCCATTGGACCGATAACATGGAAAAAAAGGACAGAGTTGTCTCAGAGCACTTTTGTTTGTAATTCACTTATCTGAATACAGATCAGTAATAATACTTGGAAGTGGTGAACTGGTTTTCTAATAACAGCAATGAGAAATTTATGACTGAGACTTAATGTTTCAGGATTACCCTGCCCTTCCAACTACTGGAGACCAGCCAGTGCTACAGTGAAAACATAAATATTACAGTTGCCATGGAAACCGAGATCACCTAGGAGATGATTAATACCCATAGGGCTAACAGTGGAGGCTGCAATCACATCATTTCTGGCCAAATTAATCATGATCAAACAAAGAGCAACCAACACTTTTATAAAGGCACATAAGCCCCAATCCTCTTCTCCAGACCACTTAAGTATTATTGAAACGGAGCAAGACCCTATGGTCCTTGCCCCCTGTGTCCTCTGCTTGCCTTTTGTCTGTGGAAAAACTTTAGCCAAAGAATAAGTTTAATCAGAGAAGTGAGAAAATGCAGAAAGAAAGAAAAACAGTCCGACAGACTAAATAATAATCATTTAATCATTAAGCATAGTCAAGGACCTTTAGTTCCTTCTCAAGGGCTTTAGACAATATTCTGAGCTAATCCTGTGAGCCGTGTTATACATACTGAAACCTCTATCCAGTAGAAGTTAACTACATGATGCCCAGACTGTAGCTATGACTTAAGCTGCCACAATTCCGAGATTTGACCTCAAGAATATGGGAACAAACTGATCCTAGAACTGAAGACTAACCATACCTAAAACAATCAGGATGATGCTGATCAGACCACTGAAGAACAACTTCAAGATGACTGTCAGAGTTAACTGTTCTGTTTCTAGACATAATCCCCCCACCCCCGCAACTAACTGCCTAGAAAAGCTCTTGCCCCCTGATTTCTAGGGCGGCATAGAGGGTTGATCTTTTGACAGGTGTCTGTCCTTTCTCCCCCACCCTCAGCTGCCTGCATCCAAAATAAAGCAAACTTCCCTTGCCACTAACCTAAAGTGACAAGCAGCAGGACCCCACTTTTGATTACATTATCAAATTTTGTTCTCTATAAGTAAAGAAGTCTCCTGGTAAACAATTATATTTCCATTGACTGAACAACTATTTTCTAGTTCAAATGTAGGGGGTATTAAATGGTGCAGAAAAGGAAGTCCACCTCATAAAGGAAATCTCTCAAGTTTATTTTTCCTATTATTGTTTTCCTTTTGCTATGAAACCTCATCTTTTGAGAATCAGTTCAGTTCAGTTCAGTTCAGTCGCTCAGTCGTGTCCGACTCTTTGCGACCCCATGAATCGCAACACGCCAGGCCTCCCTGTTCATCACCATCTCCCGGAGTTCACTCAGACTCACGTCCGTCGAGTCTGTGATGCCATCCAGCCATCTCATACTCGGTCGTTCCCTTCTCCTCCTGCCCCCAATCCCTCCCAGCATCAGAGTCTTTTCCAATGAGTCAACTCTTCGCATGAGGTGGCCAAAGTACTGGAGTTTCAGCTTTAGCATCATTCCTTCCAAAGAAATCCCAGGGTTGATCTCCTTCAGAATGGACTGGTTGGATCTCCTTGCAGTCCAAGGGACTCTCAAGAGTCTTCTCCAACACCACAGTTCAAAAGCATCGATTCTTCGGCGCTCAGCTTTCTTCACAGTCCAACTTTCACATCCATACATGACCACAGGAAAAACCATAGCCTTGACTAGGCGGACCTTAGTCGGCAAAGTAATGTCTCTGCTTTTGAATATACTATCCAGGTTGGTCATAACTTTTCTTCCAAGGAGTAAGTGTCTTTTAATTTCATGGCTGCAGTCACCATCTGCAGTGATTTTGGAGCCCCAAAAATAAAGTCTGACACTGTTTCCACTGTTTCCCCATCTATTTCCCATGAAGTGATGGGACCGGATGCCATGATGTTCGTTTTCTGAATGTTGAGCTTTAAACCAACTTTTTCGCTCTCCTCATTCACTTTCATCAAGAGGCTTTTTAGTTCCTCTTCACTTTCTGCCATAAGGGTGGTGTCATCTGCATATCTGAGGTTATTGATATTTCTCCCTACAATCTTGATTCCAGCTTGTGTTTCTTCCAGTCCAGCATTTCTCATGATGTACCCTGCATATAAGTTAAATAAGCAGGGTGACAATATACAGCCTTGACATACTCCTTTTCCTATTTGGAACCAGTCTATTGTTACATGTACAGTTAGGTGAATTTAAATTATTATGATCCTTGAGGTTTGAAAATTTTCTGACTTTTCCAGAGGTTGCCCTGCTTGAGAGAACTTTACCAGAACCATCAAATACATGATGATATTATTAAGAAAGTTTATTATTGAAATTATTATTGTGTAATAGTAATGCTCAAAATTTGCCAAGCCTGGCTTCAGCAATACGTGAACAGTGAACTTCCACATGTTCAAGCTGCTTTTAGAAAAGGCAGAGGAACCAGAGATCAAACTGCCAACATCCCCTGGATCATGGAAAAAGCAAGAGAGTTCCAGGAAAACATCTATTTCTGCTTTATTGACTATGACAAAGCCTTTGACTGTGTGGATCACAATAAACTGTGGAAAATTCTGAAACATATGGGAATACTAGACCACCCGACCTGCCTCTTGAGAACTCTGTATGCAAGTCAGGAAGCAACAGTTAGAGCTGGACATGGAACAACAGACTGGTTCCAAATAGGAAAAGGAGTGCATAAAGGCTGTATATTGTCTCCCTGCTTATTTAACTTATATGCAGAGTACATCATGAGAAATACTGGGCTGGAGGAAACACAACCTGGAATCAAGATTGCCGGGAGAAATATCAATAACCTCAGATATGCAGATGGCACCACATTTATGGCAGAAAGCAAAGAAGAACTAAAGAGACTCTTGATGAAAGTGAAAGAGGAAAGCGAAAAAGATGACTTAAAGCTCAACATTCTGAAAACTAAGATCATGGCATCCAGTCCCATCACTTCATGGAAGATAGATGGGGAAACAGTTGAAACAGTAGCTGACTTTACTTTGGGGGGCTCCAAAATCACTGCAGATGGTGACTGCAGCCATGAAATTAAAAGACACTTACTCCTTGGAAGGAAAGTTATGACCAACCTAGACAGCATATTAAAAATCAGAGACATTACTTTGCCAACAAAAGCCCATCTAGTCAAAGCTATGGTTTTACCAGTAGTCATGTATGAATGTGAAAGTTGGACTATAAAGAAAGCTGAGTGCCTAAGAATTGATGCTTTTGAACTGTGGTGTTGAAGAAGACTCTTGAGAGTCCCTTGGACTGCAAGGAGATCCAATCCTAAAGGAAATCAGTCCTGGGTGTTCATTGGAAGAACCAATGCTGAAGCTGAAACTCCAATACTTTGGCCACCTGATGGGAAGTGACTCTTTGGAAAAGACCCTGATGCTGGGAAAGTTTGAAGGCAGGAGGAGATGGGGATGATGGGAAGTGACTCTTTGGAAAAGACCCTGATGCTGGGAAAGTTTGAAGGCAGGAGGAGATGGGGATGACAGACGATGAGATGGTTAGATGGCATCACTGACTCAATGGACGTGAGTTTGAGTGAACTCCGGGAGTTGGTGATGGACAGGGAGGCCTGGCGTGCTGCAGTCCATGGGGTCACAAAGGGTCAAATACAACTGAGCAACTGAAGTGAACTAAACAGAAATTAAAAAATTCTTAACAGAATGTTGAGACAACAAAAAAATGTCTTTGTCACTGGGCATCATTGGTTGAAGATTAGAATGTCCTAACTTTAGAAGATAATAAAATCATCATCAGTACTGTTTCAGTCACATATTCCTCTCAGAAATTTAAATATCAGAAGGAGAAATAATAACAGAAATAGTTGTGCTTTTCAGGTAAAGAAGGCTACATTAGCAAAATAGTATTAAAATTGATAATGTCAAAGATGACTATTGAGATGCCTGTAATTTACTTTATAGTACTTTCTCCTGGACAAAGTGATATTATTATAGGTATAATAATAGTGGTAAGTAACATGGCTTCTGTAGCAGATACTCTGATCAATCACAAGGTTTAATTCAGTGAAGATTTTTTCTCAATCCCTGCACAATCCAATTTTAACAGTTTACTTCATCTTAATGTCACTATTCTGGGTAAAACTCAGTTTTTTCCCTGTCTATGTAAGGAAAAACTGAGTTCTTCCCTACAGTGTTTCTCTCCCTTGTGGATTGACCTTTATGACTTAACAAAACACTTTTCTCCTGATCACCAAATATGTGGAGGTTTTCCCCACACCAATAATCGTCTGCCACAACAGCCAAGTGTACTACAGTTTAACATAATTCTGAGCCTATCTACCTGAAAATGGTTTCAGATACCACAGGTAATGTCTCAGTCTTACAAGACCTCCCTCACCTCACGCGTACACATTATGGATGCCTGTGTTTCTAACCAACCAGCTGTAGGTCAGAAGTTCCAAAGACCTCCCTGGGGCTCAACTAATTTGCTAGAGAAGCTCACAGAAACTCAAGGAAACACTCAAGCTTACCAGTTTTTGTAAAGAAATGATAAAGGACACAGATGAACAGCCAGATACATAGGAAGTATACATAGGAGTGATACATAGGAAGACGTCTGGGAGGGTCCTGAGTACAGGAGTTTCTGTCTTCTTGGAGTCAGGGTGTGTCCCTTGGTGCAGATGTGTTCAACCAACCTGGAAGCTCTGAATGCCCCACTATGGGAATTTTATAGAGGTTTCTTCATGCAGCCCTGATCAATTATTACTTCCATTTTCACCTCCTTCTTTCCTCTCTGGAAAATGAGGATTGGGGTTGAAAATTCCAAGCTTCTGATCATGACACAATCTTTCTGGTGACCAATCCCCACCCAGGAACCCACCCAGAGGTGCATCATTAGAACAAAAGATGCTCCTAGTGTTCTTATCACTTAGGAAATCATAACACTTAAAGGAGCCCTGTGTCAGGAATGAGGTCAAGTCAAAGACAAATATTAGACTAAGAGTTGCTCCTAATGCTCTTATCACTTAGGGAATGAAAAGGGTTTCAGGAGCTTGCTGCCAGGAACTGGGAGTAGAGATCATTACCTATATTTCTTGTTGTTGCAATTCACAAAAAAGCATCCATGCATTTCATGTGCCTCCTTAAGGGGATCCAAAAAAAAAAAAAAAGCCTCACTCCTGACAACCCATGTGCAGGACATATGGGGCAGAGAAACTTGTTAAATAATGCCAGAGGGATGTAGTCAGCTAAATCCAGAATGTGGAAAACAATATGGGACAAATGGTTGATTTCCTTCAACAAAGAAATTGCAAGAGGGAAAAAAAAAGGAGAAATCTAAAGATTAAAAGAAACTTAAAAGACACCATTCACTTGTAAGGTGTGGCTCTTGTTTGGATCCTGATATGAGGAAATTGACAGGAAAAAACTATAAAACAACTGGTGAAATTTTAATATCAAGTGAGCATCTGATAATATTAAGACATTCCTGTTACACTTTTGGGTATGATAATGATGTTATCAGACTAAGATGAGAGAAGACTCCTTTAGGGATAAATGCTGAAACATTTACAGAAGAATTGGCATATCTAGGTTCTGTTCCAAGGTAGTGTAGAGGTAGGGGTAGCTGCAGTGAGACCTTTGCCTTTTTGGTTTTTCAGTCTCTAGCAACAACAGAGACTTTGTTAACTAGTATTATGATATCAGAAAGGAGCTTCCATTGTTAAAATCAGTGACTTTCTAAAAGCAAAATGGCTGTGAAAGATGAGCTCTTATTTACGAAATCTGTGATATTCAAGACAAGGGGATTGGCTGAAACATTTTGGAGTTTCTCTTACACTTTTATGAACAGGTTCTAAAGACTTGAGATACCTTTTATCTCATTCTTCATCTTTTACGCAGAGGGATGGTGCCTGAGAATTTTATTTTTAAACACCCAGGATACTGACTCAGATGACTCTAGCTGCATCTGTTCTTTTACTGAATTGTAGCCGCAGATGAGTGATTCTGGAAGTATAGTTCATGGGCGTCCCTGGTGTTCCAGTAGTTAAGAGTTCACCTTGCAATGCAGGGGACACACACGTTCGATCCCTGGTCTGGAAAGGTCCTACATGCCATGTAGCAAGTAAGCCCGTGAGCCACAACTTCTGAGGCTTTGCATTGCAACTACTGAAGCTGGAGCAGTGGAGAGCCTGTGCTCTGCGCTGAGAAGCCACTGTAATGAGAAGCCTGTGCACATGACAATGGAGAGTAGCCTCTTCTCTCTGCAACTGTGAAGACTCACCACAGCCAAAAAACAAAAATACATAAATAATAAAAACAGAAACCTTTTTTTAGGAAAAAAAAAGTACAGTTTGGGGACTTCTGGGGGCTCTAGCAACTGGAAAGAGGACCATGAGGTCAAAATTATTTCCCTGACAATAAGGTCCTATTTGCTTTTTTCATTCTCATTCTTTGATGAGTACGCAGTGGAGTTTTCCAGAGACTCCATATATGAAAGCATCATTGCTCTGACAACTAGAGATGTCTTTAGATTTATTTAAGTTTTCAGCTTTATCTTCCAATGCAGCATATAACCACAGAAATAAGATACATAAACAAAATCTCTCTGAAGTCTTCAATAAATTTAGAGAATGTAAAGAATTCTTGAACCCCAAAAGTTTGGGAACCCCTTCTTTAGATAACTATGTCTGCCTTGAGTGAAATTGTCATGGAGGATATTGAGGGGGGTTCAGGACATGCTACCCCAAAATATGGCACCTTGGCACTTTAAATATCTGAAGATGGAGACATTTGAGAAAATGGCCGAAACAGGAAGGTCACTGTGATATTCCCCACTCATATTATTTTCCCTGAAAGTAAGAGATAAATGTCCTGTGTGAAATACATCCTCCTTGTTTCTGGAGGAAGGGGGAAGGATAGGGAATACTGAGCTGAGAAAGCTGAATAAACAAACTTGTTACTTTATCATTTACTACCCCAGTCCAAACCCCTTTGTCGTGTCAATTTTTCACACATTCATTGCTTCTTTGTCTAATAGGCTATGAAGGCTTCCTGCTCTGATCACCTTTTCGGGTGTCTTCATTTTCTGGTGAAGGTTTCCACGCATATTTTAAAATGTATTGAAATGCCTGTGCTTTTCTCCTGCTTGTCTGCTTTTGCCAGTTTAATTTCAGACCCAACCAGGGACTCTCAGAAGGTAGAGGGACACTTTTTCTCTGCTATGGTGTAACAGGAGTGTATACATTTTGGAAAAAATTTGAACTTTATCCAACTTACAGAACAGATTTTCCTCTTATTTGCTAATTAATATCTATCTTGTCACACAACTCAGTAAGAGTCTTATCTTCATTATAACCTGATAGCAAGAAAGAGACTAGTTACTCTGATCTGTAGCTGTTGGTGAGAACTTCATAGTTATTTGTGCCCATACTGGCTTAGATCTGCTATGTAGCAATAATGAAAACCATAAAGCTAATGCTCAGGAGACTTGGAATAGAGACTTAGGAAGTTGGAGGAGAAAATAAGGTGAAAGGATGAGAAGACAGAATGGAGTCCAAACTCAAGAAGAGAGGAGGAGGAATTGGGGGAGGGGCAGTTCTAGGTCCTAGAGGGAATACAGAGGCTGTTCTAGGTCCTAGAAATAGCACATATTCTGGAACTTCAGCTCTTTCATTCCCAGGAATTCCTGGAAAAGTTCTCTGGTAGCTAGCCACCCTGGCTCTTCCTTGAGAAAGAAGTTTCCAGAAGAGGAATAGAGCCTGCAGAAGTATTATTTTTCCCCACCCCAGCTTCTTGCAAAGACTGGGATAATTCAACTGTAGAACCAAGACATTCATCCTACAGTTAGAGATTAAAAGGTTAAAAATCAAAGTGTCATCAATTATTAATAGTTAAATAGCATGAATTGTCATTTTAGATCTTCTCCTCTTAGAAGCTCAGAGGCTGAAGGAAGTTGTTCCAAAGAGCCACGTGTGGAGATTGGAAGAGGAAAGTCACAAAGGCTGAATTGCAAACAGACATATACTACAAATTTCCTAGGATCCTCTTGGGTTGGGTCAAGTACCCCTCCTTGCCTGGCTTCTTTTTCAAGTGTAGTTAAGACGATGCATTCCTCTGCTTCTCAAGTTTTGAGAATATTTTGCTTTAGACTAGGGGACTTTAAAAAAATAATTTTAAAAGTTCTGAGAAGATCTCTCACTGAGAAAGAAAGAAACGGAGTATACTCAGATCCATTTAAGCATAGGTGACATGACAATAATTTTTCAGTTTCTGGATCATCTCAGAAACAGTCTTTTCAAAACTGTTTGCATTTGATCTTCCTGGTCTCATCCAGCTTTCACTCTGGGTCCATTGTTTCCACTTCCTCAGCCTTCATGCTGTCCACAAGGGGTTCTGTGCATCTGCAGGGCCAGAGCAGGCATCCAGATTGGATGGTTAGTGTCCAGAGCAAGGTATGAGCTAAAGGTCACAGCGCAGTGTCTATTCCTGTGCAGCAAAGAGGTACTTGGTTATTTGAGCTTGTAAACTCCTTGAAGGTCAGGCCATGTTTTATTTTGCTTTGTTTCCATAGTACTTATCACAATGCCTGGTGCCCAGTGGGCTCTCTAAAACTGATTTTTGCTGTGGCTATCTGAGGATAGGATCATGGGAGATGTTTCACTAAGTTATACAGTTTCTTCTTTTGGGGATATGTGTGTTTTTTACAGTAATGACTGCAGATTATTTCCAAACCAGTAATGTCATGCAAATGATTTTAGATGTATGAATAACAGTTGAAGAAAGTCCTGAAAGCAAAGGTGAAGCCGTAGCTTGGGGTGCTCAAAGCTAAGGGAAAAACCCTAGACACTGTTGAGAGGTTAAACAGACAGAAACTAATGAGTGTCAGGAAGAGTAAGAGAGGGAGATGTGGAAGACAGAGCTCTGGTCGGAATCAGCATCCAGTGTAAAATGAGTCAGAGAGATAAATTCAGGTTACACCTTGCGGGGCAGGAAAGGAAGAGAGCCTGTGATAGGAGTAAACCATAAATACTTATCTCAGGCTCTGAAATGAAGAAGTGACTCAACAGTTCCCCAGGCATGCCATTCGATGTTGGGCAGGGACAGGTATCTGAAGGGACAGCATTCTAGAAAAAAAGGCATACACTGTGGAAAACCTTGAAACAGGCAAATACCTGTTGTGTTCAATGATCAGGAAGGAAAATGAACGGGTGTAGCTGAGCAAGGCAGGTAGCGATAGATGAAGATTGGAGGCATTTAACAAAGGGCAGGCTATGTAGGGCCTGCCAGGGTTGAAAAGCCTCTGCAGGGCATGAGGAGACAGGTGACAAGATTCATTCAGCTGCCACGTTGAGAGTAGACTACACTGAAGGAGGGAAGTAGGAAGACTAGTTATGTGAGTATTCCAGATTTCCAGGTGAGCTATTATGATGAATTGAAACAGTGGAGGTGGGTATGAAATGTCAGGATTATAGATATATTTTGAAAGCAGAGCCAGTAGCATTTGCTGAAACGTTGGATGTGGGGAAACCCGAGTCAGTGAAGGTGGTAAGGTTGCGAGTCCAAGCAACTGGAATGATGGAGTCACCAGCAACTGAGAAGGGGAAGACTACGGATAGATCAGGTTTAGAGAGAAAAACAGAAGTTCAGTTCTGATACGTTAAATTTAATTTGTCTAGTCGGTATCCAAGTAGAAAAGGGAGACTTTAGGAGTCATGGACATGAGATAGTCTAAAAAGCTATCTGATCACTAAGTAAGTGAGGATAGATCCAGAAGAGAGAAGAACCAGGGACAGCCCTAGGGCACTCCAGTGTTAGCAAAGAAAGGGAAAGACCAGCCATGGAGACTGAGAAGGAGCTAATGAAGCAGGGGGAAAAAATCAAGATACGGTGTCCGAGGACCCAAAGATGAGGGAGAGAAAAACAAACAAGTAAAGCTAGCAAATTAATAATATGATGACTGAGAATAGATATTTCCCCATTTTCCTTGCTATTACCTTGATCTAGGTTCCAAGGTCTTTCTCTCCTTGCTTCCAATATTTCCCAAACCTCTCTGCATATCACCACCAAGCATATCTTCCTAGGAAACCTTCCTCAGTGTATTTCTCTTATTCTTAGGAGGTCTTATCATGAGTCTAGAAACCAGTTCCTTGGCCTGGCTTTTGAAGTTACTGTGAACGTGAACTCTGTTCCTTTGCAACTTATCTTCTGTCCTCTTCAGTTCAAACTCAGTACTTCAGACAGGCCCTGTGTCTTGCAGGCTTTACTTCTTCCTGGTTCTAAGTCTTACTTGTGGCTGCTATTTTCCTCTAAATGATTTTTCTTGAGGTAGTTCCTTGTTTTATACAAATCCTTCAACGTCTGCCTCAAGCTGTTTCTTCCAGAGAGCATTACCTTCTCTTTGATATTCTTTCAGGGTGTTAAGGATAATGCAGTTCTCATAATTGGTTCCCAAGGCCATTAACGGCATCCCAAGAATGCAATACAAAATACTTGCATGCATGCATGCTAAGTCACTTTAGTCGTGTCCAACTGTTTGCAAAACTATGGGCTGTAGCCCACCAGGCTCCAGGGAATTCTCCAGGCAAGAAAATTGGAGTGGTTTTTCATGCCCTCCTCCAGAGGATCTTCCCAACCCAGGGATCAAACCCATGTCTCTTTACATTACCTGCATTGGCAGGTGGGTTCTTTACCACTAGCACCACCGGGGAAGCCCATGAAATACTTGAGATTTTTCAAAAGTCAATTTCTTTACCTTTTTAATAAAATGAATAACATCTGGATTTTTTTCTCACATAACTTGGAAAAGGGATATATGCGTCTTAAACTTCTATTTTCCCACGCTTCTGGTATTTACTGTTAGCTCACAGGTATAAAATCTCATTAAGAGCAAGTTTCTATTTCAGGTTTATATCTATGAAATGAAGATAATTTGCATGTTGAGGTAATGCTGGAATTCTTGGGAGACTCGAGATTGAGGAAGATGTGCCATACCAATCACAAGACCTGGGTAAATGGATTATAACCTGTGGCTCTCTAGAAACACTAACTGCAAATGATCATTTTGACATATAAACTCATGAAGCTGAATTATTATGTACACCAGGGAACTGCTCCATTGATCAAATGGAAATATCTGCTTTATTTCAAATAGAGCTTGGGCATTAAAATTAAAAAGCAAGTATATGGCAGACAGATAATAAAAAGTTAATTTTCAAAAAGGCCATTGACCAGCTCTGCAGTTACTGAATTGCTTTTGCGTTTCTAAAATAGCTTTTCTATGTTCTTTGTTTTTGGAAAGATAACCTAGCTTTTGAAATTACTTTCCTTATTCATCCTAGGATTAAAGGACCAAGAGTTCCACTGGATTAATTCCTTCTTCACTTCTAGCAACTGGCTTATAGGCCAGTTCATGCTTTATTTTCCAGTAAATATTGAAACTTAAAATTTAATTTAAAGTTAAATTAAAAGTTAACATTTTATAATCACTCATGTATGTTCTCCCTTTCTTATAATAGGGTCTTTTGGGAACTGACCCTTAAATGTAGGACACTGAAATATAACCTTTATTTTTCACCCATGAAAAAAAATTTAAATTAATTCTATCAGTGTCCACTGTGAGTCTAATAAGTACCAACACTGACTCTGAGGCATGACTCTGAGGCATCTTGCTGAATAAAGTCTGAAGTCTAGAAAATTAGAAATATTGAGAAAAGAGTCTACAAAGAATATGTTAAAATCAGTTCCAGAATTTCCCAAACTATCCCATATATAAATAATTCAATGACATACCTGAACTGACAATAACTTCTATTCTGACCAAGAGTCAGCTTTTGGTAGACTGTGGCAACAAGAGTGAAAGAACAAAAATAACAAATATAAAATACATGTTTTGAGATACCCCCATTTTTTCAGATATTCTCTCTTTGCTTCTACTGTGAACCCATGGCAGTGTTACTACTCTGTTGCAGAATGGTCAGTATTCAATGTTCAGTTCAGTTCAGTTGCTCAGTCATGTCCGACTCTTTGCAACCCCATGAATTGCAGCATGCCAGGCCTCCCTATTCATCACCATCTCCCGGAGTTCACTCAGACTCACGTCCATCAAGTCCGTGATGCCATCCAGCCATCTCATCCTCGGTCATCCCCTTTTCCTTCTGCCCCCAATCCCTCCCAGCATCAAAGTCTTTTCCAATGAGTCAACTCTTCACATGAGGTGGCCAAAGTACTGGAGCTTCAGCTTTAGCAACATTCTTTCCAAAGAAATTCCAGGGTTGATCTCCTTCAGAATGGACTGGTTGGATCTTGCAATCCAAGGGACTCTCAAGAGTCTTCTCCAACACCACAGTTCAAAAG
>SJYX01014499.1:490684-604973 GCA_006410675.1 Oreotragus oreotragus | reverse complement strand
CTTCCAAGGAGTAAGCGTCTTTTAATTTCATGGCTGCAGTCACCATCTGCAGTGATTTTGGAGCCCCAAAAAATAAAGTCTGACACTGTTTCCACTGTTTCCCCATCTATTTCCCATGAAGTGATGGGACCAGATGCCATGATCTTCGTTTTCTGAATGTTGAGCCTTAAGCCAACTTTTTCGCTCTCCTCCTTCACTTTCATCAAGAGGCTTTTTATCTGCTCCTCACTTTCTGCCATAAGGGTGGTGTCATCTGCATATCTGAGGTTATTGATATTTCTCCCGGCAACCTTGATTCCAGCTTGTGTTTCTTCCAGTCCAGCATTTCTCTTGATGTACTCTGCATATAAGTTAAATAAGCAGGGTGACAATATACAGCCTTGATGCACTCCTTTTCCTATTTGGAACCAGTCTGTTGTTCCATGTCCAGTTCTAACTGTTGCTTCCTGACCTGCATACAGATTGTTACCTCTCCTTTAACCTGTAGTCCAAAGAGAACATAACCATAACACTATGTTAACAAAAGTAAATAATAAAATATACAGATATATTTTAAAAGTTGAAAGAGCAGAATGTGAATAATCCACAGATTAAGTGAAGTCGCTCAGTCATGTCCAACTCTTTGGGACTCCATAGACTGTAGCCTACCAGGCTTCTCCGTCCATGGGATTTTCCAGGCAAGGGTACTGGAGTGGGTTGCCATTTCCTTCTCCAGGGGATCTTCCTGACCCAGGAATTGAACCAGGGTCTCCTGCATTGCAGGCAGATGCTTTACCCTCTGGGCCACCTAAATAAATACTTGAGAGTAGGCTATGCTTGTTGATGGCATCACTAACTCGATGGACATGAGTTTGAGCAAGCTCTGGGAGTTGGTGACGGACAGGGAAGCTGGCACGCTGCAGTCCTTGGGGTTTCAGAGTCAGACACAACTGAGCAACTGAATGACTGACTCAGGTTATACTTGCAGGACTAGGCCCTTTTGTATAATTTTATAAACATATAATAATTTTGTGTCAGAATTCCTTAGTGAATATCATTGCCAGACCTCTAGAGTAAGAAAAGAATGGTTTATATGAAATTTATTTTGGAAGCTGCTGCGTATTTTGCTAGCCAATATAAAATACAAGGTAGTATTCAAATGCCAAAGTGAATATATTTCACATAGATTAGTTCATAATTTTTTTCCTATCTGTCAAATGATAATGAACATGCTACACTGTACAGGACAATTATTTATAGCCTATATTGAATAAGATCCAGTTTCTAAATGTTCTCCATAATTTTGCCCATATATATTTTATTTGACCCTCTTAATGCCCTGAAACAGTAAGAAACTATAACAGTGAACTCATAAAATGTAAGAGCCTTTGAAAGCTATTTCCCTAACTCTTCAACTAACTGGCTGGAAAGTCAATATGATGTCTCAGAATATTAACATTATAACTGATAATAGAAGGTAACACATTGGGAGTTCGGAAATGCTTTAAGGAAAAATATATACTTAAGAGTGCAGAAAAAAGTGATTTGGTTTTTAGAATAATAATTTCTGAACATTTTCTAGTTCTGATGACTCATTAGTTGACAACTTCAAATTAATGATTAATTCACAAGCCCTGAGGGTGACTGATTCAAATGAGCTGTATAACAAACACTGTTAATGTGTACTAAAATGTATTTAAAATCAACTAAGAATATTTCCTCAACGCTTCAGTGATTAAAAATTATAAGCTTTCTTTTATTCCAAAATAAAGTATAAATGGAATGCCTTTTGCTGGGCATGGGTTTTTAATAAGCAGAAAAAACATATGGCATTTTCTCCTCTCCCCCAAGTCCTATACTTCTTCCTGCCCTCCTCCTTATCTTCCTGTCTTTCCTCTAGTACATGTGGTTTACTGAATATGGATGCAAATGACTCATTTTAGTTCCATAGATCTTGTTCAAAGATAATATAATGGCTCAGAAGGGCTTAATGGCATAATTTTCATGGCAGAGTTACAAAGTTAATAAATCAAACACAGGAAGTCAAACCATAAAATAGGTATTCAAAATTCTCATTCCAAACGCTGTGCTTTCTCTAATGTTAGTCTCTAGTATATCACCACATTCCCAACAACCCCACACACACTTCTAAGATGTAATGGAAAGTTCAAACTATAGATTCTGGCTGAAATTTTAACCAGTCCTAATAAACCCAAAATCTATTCATCAGATTTTGAATGTATGTTTTTTTAAAAAATCTTTATTTTTAATTGGAAGATAATCGCTTTACAGTTTTGTGTTGGTTTCTGTCATACAAAAATGTGAATCAGCCATAAGTATATATATATCCCCTCCCTCTGGAGCCTCTTTTCCACCCCACCATCCCACCACTTTAGGTCAACACAAAGCACCAGGCTGAGCTCCCTGTGTTACACAGCAACTTCCACTAGCTATCTATTTTACACCTGGTAATGTGTCTATTCCAAAGCTACTCTCTCAGTTCATCCCACTCTCTCCTTCTCCAGCTGTGTCTACAAGTCCATTCTCTACATCTGCATCTCTATTCGTGCCCTGCACACAGGTTCATCAGTATCATTTTTCTAGATTCCATATATGTGCATTAATATATGATATTTGTTTTTTCTTTCTGACTTACTTTACTCTGTAAGACAGGCTCTAGGTTTGCCTCTGTTTGTGTGTGTGTGTGTGTGTGTTAATTGCTCAGTTGTGTCTGACTCTTTGTAACCCCATGGACTGTAGTTCCCCAGGCTCCATAGAATTCTCTAGGCAAGACTACTAGAATGGGTTGCCATTCCATTCTCCAGGGGACCTTCCCATCCCTGGGACTGAACTCGAGTTTCCTGCTTTACAGGCAGATTCTTTACCAACTGAACCACCAGGGAAGCCCTACATATGTTCATTAATATACTCATCAATATATGATAATTGTTTTTCTCTTTTTCTGACTTACTTCATTCCATGTAACAAGCTCTAGGTTTGCCTACCTCAGTTCAACTAATTTTTTTAAAAAGCTGGATTTGATTTTAATTAACATTGATACTGGGAATCAGTAATCCTGGATTCAAGTGTGTGTGTGTGTATATATATATATATTTCAGATTATTTTCCATTATAGGTTATTATAAGATAATGAAAATAGTTCCCAGTGTTACACAGTAGGTCCTTATTGCTTATTTTATAGATAGTAGTGTGTATCTTTCAATCCTAAACTCCCAGTCTATCCCCTCTTCACCTTTGGTAACCATAAGTTTGCTTTCTATGTCTGTGAGTCTGTTTCCCTTTTGTAAATAAATTCATTAAATAGATTTCACAAATAAGTGATATCACATAACATTTGTCTTTCTCTGTCTGACTTACTTCATTTAGTACAATATTCTCCAGATTCATCCATGTTGCTGTAAATGGCAATATTTCATTCTTTGATTTTTAAATTATTATATCAAGAATGACATCAACTATTTGAGAAAAGACACTTCAAATAAGTGTGTGCCATCATCCTGGGAGAAAGAGCATATAGAGAGAAACCAGCTGAATTATTTCAGTTTGAATTCAGATCACAAAGGACTAAAATCATCAAGTGGGGATCTAATATCGAGTTTATGTGCCTTATGGTTGATACAATGTCTTAAACAGAATTGCATATAAGGTGGGTGAAGGGGAACAGGGCAAGTCATTGAAAGTGTGAGACAGAGTGATCTATGTATGGCTTTTATGGTTCCTACTTAGAGAACTAGTGATGAAGACCTTTGAACAAGCTAAATGCCATAGAAGTTGAATATATTCCACTGGGCAAGTCAATGTTTTAATATTTAACACACTATAAAATTTTAGCAAAATGGTGGATATTTTTAAGAATCTATTTTACTTTTTTTTTAGTTTTTCATGGTGTGTTCCCATAAGGATTAAAAAGGATTGCATTTGTACTGCTAAAACAAGTAGCTAAAAACTCATCTTCATCTAGCAAATTGTTAAATTCTGGCATAATATCCATTCTGAAACAAAGTTTCAGTAAAGTGTTTTTCTTTTTACTGATTTCTACTGACTACCGCTGTTTCATCTAAAATTATGTAGATGGAAACACTAATTTGAGCCTGAAAGCTTTCATAATTGATGGTCGCTCCTAAGCAACTATTCTATTTTTTGTTACGTATCAAAATCAGTAATTCCTGCTTCAAAAAACTCTACAACTTTTGTTTAAAACACTTACATTGTCAGTGTTGACGTAAACATAAAATTGATCATACACTGATCACATATGCTTTGGGCCACCTGCCATCACCTGGTATGAATCTGCTTATGACCCTGCTTATGAGTCTGCTGGAAGAAGGAAATTGCAGTGCACTCCAGTATCCTTGCCTGGGAAATCCTATGGACAGAGGACACTGGAAGGCTACAGTCTATAAGGTTGCAAAGAATCAGACAGAACTTAGTGACTGAGCACACACACATCTGCTAATTAGCTAGTCCACACAAACTCAGTGGGTTAAAAGAACATGTATGTACTCTCTTACAATTCCTGAGGCCAGAAGTCCAAAGTCATTTTCACTGGGCTAAAGTCAAGGCCAACCAGCAGGGCTGGTTTCTAGAGGGGCGCTGAGGGCAGAATCCATTTCCCTGCATTTAGCAGCTTCTAGTTTCTTTCCCTGCATTTTTTGGCTCGTGGCTCCTCCCTCCACCTTTAAAGCCCAATCTTAACATCTTCTGTTCTCTGGCTGCTTTCGTCACCTCAGCTTCTCCTCTGCCTCCTCCTTACAAAGACCTTTTCATTACACTGGTCGCACCTGAATAATCCAGGATAACCTCCCCTGCTTTAAGATCCTTCATTTAGAGTTGTAAGTCCATTTTGCTATATGGGACATGGACATGTTTAAAGGCCTTTTATTCACCCTACCACTGGGGCATAGGGTGGGGGCAGCATGAAGGTTGAAAAGCTCTTAGGTGATACTTTCAGGCAGTAATAGTTTATATATGTTGAATGTTCACTATGGGCCCATTTAAGCACCATCCTGGACTCTCTCTGAGCACTGAACCATTTAATATATAACAATGGATCTTTATTCCATGGCACCAAAATCCCTGGACGTTTAGAGTTAGAAAGTACTTTACAGTTCATGTTCTTACTCATCTCCACTACCCATTTGAGGAGCGAAGCCTTGAAATTAAGAAATTAGTTGAAATTGTATTTATCAAGATGGAGAGATTAAGTGACTTAGTCAAAGCTACACAGCAGAGGTGACAAAGCCATTGGGGGCATACTGTGTTCTTGTCACCTGCTCCAGGCTAAGAACATTCAGCTTTCCTGCTTCTTAAGGGCACATCTCAGTTAACAGGCACACCCCTCAAATTCATATGCTTAGTCCTAACCCCCTGTACATCAGAATGTAACCGTATTTGGAGACAGGGCCTTTTAAATGTAATTAAGGTGAAATAAGGTCTTAAGGGTAGGGCCTGAATCCAACATGAGTGGTATGGTCGTAAGAAGGCAGAGACACACTAGAGACGCACAGTGAAAGGGTGGCCTTCTGTAAGCCAAGGAGACAGGCCAAACACCTTGATCTTAGACCTCAGACTTGTGAGAAAATAAAGCTCTATTTTTTAAGCCACTCAATCTGTGGTTTTTTGTATGGCAGCCTGAGCAAACTAATATAACCCAGATAGGCCACAGGCCTTAGAACCTTTTTAAGCTGGAGGCAGCAAGTTCATGGTCCAGATTTACTAGAAGAAGACATGGAGTTTATGAGTAACTGCAGTATTTGTAAAGGTAAGGTAAGGTGAAGTCGCTCAGTCGTGTCCGACTCTTTGCGACCCCGTGGACTGTAACCTACTAGGCTTCATGGGGTTCTCCAGGCAAGAATACTGGAGTGGATTGCCATATTCAAAATATAGTCTAACTAAAATTCCAGTTTCATTGCTTCGGGGTGGAATGACATCAAGTCAATATGGCAACATCAGCTACTTCACATTTATCGAAAGCTTTACTTGGCAATATGCATTTTTGATTAATTTAAAATAAGAAATTATTTGTTGTTTAATAAATTGATTTGTTTGGAAGTAAAAACTCGGGCTTTTTGATGGAGAAGAGGTTGAACGGAAATCACTGCTTGAGCTCCCAATTCCGTTTTTTAAGTCTTCCAAGACCTATGCTGTTTAATCCTCTTCAAATTGCTAGAGCTCTTTCAGGGGTGAGCTGAGCAAATTATATTGCTTTAGTCATTTGTCACATCAGGGGTGTTGTGAGCCATTGTTTTCAAATCTAGGAGTATCACTGACATTTGCTGGACGCTATGTATCTGGTTATTTTCCTGAAAGTCAGAGAAATTTTAAGTGAAAATGATCCTCAGTGTTTTAGTCAGGGTTCTCTAGAGAAACCAAACCAATAGGAGATTAGATAGATATTAACAGATATATACTTTTAGATATATATACATATATTTATTATGAAGGATTACCTCTGGAGCCAAGAAGTCCCACTATCTGCCAGCTGCCTGCAAGCTAGACAGGCCTAGAAAAGCAGGTGGTAGTTCTAGCCCAACCCAAAGGCCTAAAACCAAGAGGCCTTTGGTTTAAGCCAACGGGATAAGTCCCAGTCTGAGTTCCCAGGAGCAATGATTTCTTAGGGCAGGAGAAAATGGTGCCCCAGCTCAAGTACAGAGAGGGAATTCATCCTTCCTCTGCCTTTTTGTCCTATTCAGGCCTGCAGTGGATTAGATTATATCCATCTGCATTTAAGGGCGATTTACTTGGTCTACCAATTGAAATGGTAGTCTGTTTGGGAGACACCTTAATAGACACACTTAGAAATCTGAACATCCTTTAGTCTAGCTAACTTGACACATAAAATTAAGCATCACATCCAAATAACAAAATATCAAAATAGCTTAATTCAATAGGTGGATGGGCCTAGCTCATTAATCTAAATAAAATAAAAAAATTTTTAATGAAAATAAAGAAGCCACAGTACCCAGTGCAGATGTTAGGGTATCAGGCACCTTCAGTAGAATGTATCTGAAAGTTTGAAAAACAGTACTTTAAGCAGAAATGTATTTCATTCAAAAAATAATAGCAAATATATGAAGAGCACACACTTATATTAAGACTGGAGGTTTATTAAATGCTTTATCATAAAATATTAAGCCTACACTATTACAATACACAGGATTGATGTTCTAACAAGTAACACTGTGCCTCAATCCAGGGAAGTTCATGATGCCAATACAAGGTGGAATTGTGGGGAATTACAAATACAGAGATATCTTCCTTTTCCTCTTCTACAACTGCAATACTGATATTCAGAAATGTTTACACATTGAGAAAAACTTGTAAAATTTCCTGAGTGTTCCATTAAACAATTTTTTAAAATTAGGTTACCCTAATGGAAAACATGAAAATTTCCTGGTGGAAAATCTATTTTAATATTTATTATCATCAATAACTGAGAACCATAATCCTAAATATTTATCATACCATAAGAAAGTCTTTGGAATTATCATAAGGCTTTCTAGAACAAGATAAATTTCAAGGCAATGTACCAAGGACTAAATTTTATTCAACCACCAACTTAGTGATATGCAAAGACAAAAGAAATGTCAAGGTTAGCTGATTTTCTCCCAAATATCAGGAACTAAGAAATATTAGGGGAAAACAAGGATGTAGGAATGAGTGGATATTAGATGAGAAGAGAGATGGCTAGGGAAAGGTACTGAGACTAGTTAGCATTTATTAGCATATATTTTCATTCATTAGTCAACATTTTCTTCATATATATAATTATTTCAAGATAGCACTTCTAAACACTAAATTGGTTCATTCATTTTTCAAGTCAGTTGCAAAGAAATTTCAATCCAGAATATCTAAAGTTAAAGCTAAGAGCATTTTGATACTTACCCCTAAGAATATCTGGCATTCGCAGCCATAGCTCTTGAATACACGGTTTCTTAATAAAATATCACTAAAATAGAACGGATGTTGAAAAAATACAACCTACCTAGAGCTCATGGTACTAGTCACAACCAACTTTACCAATTCATATCTGTTACTCACACAGAACTAATCAAGTTTAACCAATTCAATTATTTAGCGTGAACAGAAGCCAGATATTTTGCCTTTTAAAAATTTAACCAATCCTAAAGCAATTTTTCAGAAAATGACAGCTAAGATTTGCATTGAATTTATCCTTCCAGTCCACACTTTGGTACTCTGTCTTTTCTAAATTGGACACTTTGCTCTATGTGTGATCATCGAGATGAAAGAATATGATCATCGATGAAAGAACTTTAAAGCAAAAAAAAAGGAACTTTAATTTGGATGGAAGTATTTTGTATTCATATTAATAAAAGAGACCATGCTTTTGGAAAAAATAAAATTACACGTAGTATACAGAGTATTGCAATCATAAATAATCCAAACATATAACCATCTCCATTACACAGTTAAGCAGCCAGGTCTAATATACTACAAACCATTTGATTAAAAAGGTTTGTAACCAAAATTTTAACAAGGAAATACCAGTGAAAATAGGTTTAAAATATATATATGCTTGTAAAATAAGATATGTTTTCCACATTAAAACCTTGTTTCAGAAGTTCCCCGCTTCAAGTTGTTACTCAAAAACTCATCATGTTCAAAACTCAAATTATTGTGAGATCTTGAGATCATAAGAAGCTTCTCCTTATTAGTAAAGTCTTTCTTGATTGCAGCTTGGGGCACAAGCAGCCTCTCCATTGGGTCCTCTTTGTTCTCTAGTTTCATATATCCTTTGCTGTTGCTTCGATCCAACCGAGGCCAGCTTGGATGTTTTCGTTGTTCTGCCTGAACGGTTAATGTGGAGTGACCCCGCTCTAAGTCTAAGGATTTTGAGTGTGATGAGAGCAAATGCAAGGATGTGTTGGAACCAAACTGTCTTCTAGCAGCCCCAGGAGACAAGAGCTGTCCAGCTCCAGGTCCAAGGGCCACAGAGGACTTGTACTGACTTGACAATGACTCCCCAACGGAATTATTCCTTGGGAGCATCAGACTGACTGGCTGGAAGGGCTGACTGGGATTGGGCAAAGGGACCATAAGGGAGTCCATTGACAAATTTCTTGACCTACTTTTGAGGTTATCAGCATCCTCAGTGATGTTATCTATACTGGGCTCATCAATCACACAATTATTAAGTTTGATCACAGGTAATGTAAAAGCGCTGATGGACGATGACACAATTGACTTGGTTTCACATTTCTTAGGGCCACTGGTTTTATCATCAGTCATCTTGGAAGGAGGCGGATAGAGGCCACAAACAGAGGCAGAGCTGTCAGAGAGCAAAGGTGGCACAAGATGCCCCAAACTCTTACTTTCATTCACCACAAGCTCATCCTCCTCAACAGAGCTGTCCATCCGAAAACTGCTCCTGAAACCTGAAAAAGAAGCAATGGTATTTGCTGCCAGTCTCGAAGCACAGGAGTTCCCATTCTGCTTTACTTCCGTTTCTCCCATTAAACCAGTGTAGATGCCATTCATGTGTTTTTGCTCCTTGATTCTCAGAGTGTGGATGTCGATGACTGTGGAATAGATGTCCCTCATGTGTATGATTTTAGTTTCTTTGTCACGGTTCTCATGAAGAATGGCATTAGCACAAATGAAAATGAAAATGCCAATCCCCATTGTGAAAGGGCCAAGCATTTTCATTTTATCAGAATGCAAATGTTGCTCAAAGAAGCGAACCATTACACCGCCTTGGTTCCGGATGACCTGAGTTTCGTTTGTTGATAATGTCGTCTCAGCATATCTAATATACTACAAACCATTTGATTAAAAAGGTTTGTAACCAAAATTTTAACAAGGAAATACCAGTGAAAATAGGTTTAAAATATATATATGCTTGTAAAATAAGATATGTTTTCCACATTAAAACCTTGTTTCAGAAGTTCCCCGCTTCAAGTTGTTACTCAAAAACTCATCATGTTCAAAACTCAAATTATTGTGAGATCTTGAGATCATAAGAAGCTTCTCCTTATTAGTAAAGTCTTTCTTGATTGCAGCTTGGGGCACAAGCAGCCTCTCCATTGGGTCCTCTTTGTTCTCTAGTTTCATATATCCTTTGCTGTTGCTTCGATCCAACCGAGGCCAGCTTGGATGTTTTCGTTGTTCTGCCTGAACGGTTAATGTGGAGTGACCCCGCTCTAAGTCTAAGGATTTTGAGTGTGATGAGAGCAAATGCAAGGATGTGTTGGAACCAAACTGTCTTCTAGCAGCCCCAGGAGACAAGAGCTGTCCAGCTCCAGGTCCAAGGGCCACAGAGGACTTGTACTGACTTGACAATGACTCCCCAACGGAATTATTCCTTGGGAGCATCAGACTGACTGGCTGGAAGGGCTGACTGGGATTGGGCAAAGGGACCATAAGGGAGTCCATTGACAAATTTCTTGACCTACTTTTGAGGTTATCAGCATCCTCAGTGATGTTATCTATACTGGGCTCATCAATCACACAATTATTAAGTTTGATCACAGGTAATGTAAAAGCGCTGATGGACGATGACACAATTGACTTGGTTTCACATTTCTTAGGGCCACTGGTTTTATCATCAGTCATCTTGGAAGGAGGCGGATAGAGGCCACAAACAGAGGCAGAGCTGTCAGAGAGCAAAGGTGGCACAAGATGCCCCAAACTCTTACTTTCATTCACCACAAGCTCATCCTCCTCAACAGAGCTGTCCATCCGAAAACTGCTCCTGAAACCTGAAAAAGAAGCAATGGTATTTGCTGCCAGTCTCGAAGCACAGGAGTTCCCATTCTGCTTTACTTCCGTTTCTCCCATTAAACCAGTGTAGATGCCATTCATGTGTTTTTGCTCCTTGATTCTCAGAGTGTGGATGTCGATGACTGTGGAATAGATGTCCCTCATGTGTATGATTTTAGTTTCTTTGTCACGGTTCTCATGAAGAATGGCATTAGCACAAATGAAAATGAAAATGCCAATCCCCATTGTGAAAGGGCCAAGCATTTTCATTTTATCAGAATGCAAATGTTGCTCAAAGAAGCGAACCATTACACCGCCTTGGTTCCGGATGACCTGAGTTTCGTTTGTTGATAATGTCGTCTCAGCATCGATAAAATGTTCTTTTTGAGGCCAATATCCAAGGACTGCCATTGCAATTCCTACAATAGAGATAAGGACTCCTAAAATGAGGAAAAAACCAGATGGGGAATAAAGCCGGATTTTGCCTCGAACAACCACAACATCGGCCCGAGGTCGACGCCTGACTGGTTTCTTCTCCTGGGCAGCAGGTGACGGGCTAAGGTTGACATGATGCTGTGATCTGGCAGAGTCTTGCCTTTTCAAGGCAGCCAGGCCAGTTATCACTCCACCAGTTGCTATCATAGCTCAGTCTTTTATTCTGGAAAGAAGAGAAAAAGATGATAAATCTATGTTCTGAGGTACGCTCATCATTCCAGCAAGTGATTCTAATTTTCGTTGTTGCTGTTTCATGTAATGTGATGGGACAGAAGAATGTCTTTTTAATCAACATAATTTGGGTAGAAGTTTTGTTTACAGCTAATATAAAATTCTAGAGATTTCTTTTTTTGGCTGAATTAGTGTTTCTATTATTAAGGAAATGTGAGCTCAAGGTACATTTTCCTTAAGTAACTTTATCAGTTAAAATTATATTTTATTGCTTAAAATTATAAAACGGTTTCCTGGTCACAAGATATACATATTCTCTTTCTCTCTCTCTCTCTCTCTCTCTCTCTCTCTCTCATACACACACACACACACAAACACACCATCCTTCATTATCTATTATTTTAAAGAAATGAAAACATCCAAAACACCTAAATAGGCCCCAAACAAACCTTAGGTTTACAAATAGAATACATTCCATCAGCTCACAGTTCTAAGATTACCCTTGCAAAATCACCCATGAACCCTCAACTATCAAATTTAATTTCTCCTGCTCAATCTCATCTTCCTGACTTCTCTGTTTCCATGATATTACCCGAACCCTCCTTTCTTGAAACTCGCTCTTGTCCAGCTTTTTTTTTTATGATACTAGGTCTTCAAGGCTCTTTCTTGACCTCACTGACTATTTTGATTTTGGCTTATTTTTCCTCACTTAAAAGTAGACAAGCTTCCCCCAAGTGTCCTGTCCGTGGCCATCTTCTCTTTATGCTCTTCCTTGGCATTCATATTCCCTCCTACATCTTCCACTATTTCCTTAATGCTAATGAGTCCCAAGTCTGTATTTTGAACTGTAGCCTGAGTTTTAGTTTCACATTTCCAACTCCCCATTGGGGAACATATTTACATACAATCATGCTTCTCCAGCAAAGTTGAGTTCTCCCTCCATCCCATACCACACAGGGGTGGACTCACCTTCTACCCTACCAAGTGAAGTCTGACTTTTTCAATGGCCTCAGTTCTTGTGCTTGACTCTTCATAGTTATCTTTAAGTCCTCCTTTTCTTCTGCCTCTTATCTTCTAATCAGGCTCTAAGTCCTAAAAACGTTCACTATAGAATGTCTCTGAATTCTACTCCTTCATTCCAATCCTGTTCTTCCCAGCTTAGCGTTATTCTTATTAACACTTACTAATTAAAAAACGCTTATTCCTTGGAAGAAAAGTTATGACCAACCTAGATAGCATATTCAAAAGCAGAGACATTACTTTGCCGACTAAGGTCCCTCTAGTCAAGGCTATGGTTTTCCCAGTGGTCATGTATGGAAGTGAGAGTTGGACTGTGAAGAAGGCTGAGCACCAAAGAATTGATGCTTTTGAACTGTGGTGTTGGAGAAGACTCTTGAGTCCCTTGGACTGCAAGGAGATCCAACCAGTCCATTCTGAAGAAGATCAGCCCTGGGATTTCTTTGGAAGAAATGATGCTAAAACTGAAACTCCAGTACTTTGACCACCTCATGCCAAGAGTTGACTCATTGGAAAAGACTTTGATGCTAGGAGGGATTGGGGGCAGGAGGAGAAGGGGACAACAGAGGATGAGATGGCTGGATGGCATCACTGAGTTGATGGACGTGAGTCTGGGTGAACTCCGGGAGTTGGTGATAGACAGGGAGGCCTGGTGTGCTGCGATTCATGGGGTTGCAAAGAGTTGGACACAACTGAGTGACTGAACTGAACTGGACTGAACTGGGACTATTATAATAACCTCCCAACTGGTCTTTCAAACTCCATTTCTCTTCCTCCACAATCAAGCTTAGATTAATTATCTAAAAATATGGTTCTGAAGTTGTTTAAATAGTGGAAGAATGGGTAAAATATTTCTCACTACTCACCAAAGTTTTAATCTGGGTTTTCAGACCCATGGAATTTAGCTTCATCTCCAATTACTCTCTTTCAGTTGCTGCTGCTGCTGCTAAGTCACTTCAGTAATGTCCGACTTTGTGTGACCCCATAGACGGCAGCCCACCAGGCTCCCCCATCCCTGGGATTCTCCAGGTAAAACTAAAACCAAACCATACTGTCTATACTCCATACAATGTTTCTGAGACTTCATTAATAATGTTTCATCTGTCTAGACCCTCCTTTACCTCTTTCACATATTTCACATATTATCCTCTGGCTAATCTATAAAGCTAATATTCCATTTCTTTATAAAGCCTCCTCTGGCTAAGCAAATCCCACATGAGTTCATGCCTCAGAGCATTTTAGCAAATTTTCTATGGCACTCGCCATATTACAGTGTCTTAGTTCTTCCACTACTTGGGGTCAAATATCAAGTCTAACTCTCATTTTTGTTACCAGGAATATTTGATATAATACCTTACACATAGTTAGTGTCAAGAAATATTTGCTAAAATGCTCAGTATGGGAATAATACTTCTCCTGAGATTTCTATATGACCACAGGATTACTGTACTAACTTTCCTAGTTTAAAATTTGAACAAATGTAATGCCAAAACAAAAAGCAACATTTTGTGAGTTGGTAAAATATTTGTCATTACGTGTAATGAATAGTTCGCAAGCTGCCAAATCTGGCTAGTAGAAAGCAGAGAATATTTTAAGACCCGCAAGTTCTCTGGCAAATTTCTACAAGAGTTTCTTCACGGTATCAAATTCTGTCTTGTGAAATCAAGCTCTCCTTTTGGATTTCTATTTATGATTTCTGAATTGTGTTTAAATAACATGGTGGTGGATGGTACCTACAGTTTTAGTTAGCTGAACAAGCTGGTGAATAAATCCAGCCTTCATTGGAATTATAGCTTGGATTAAAATAGCTGAGTGTTGGAAGAACAAACCATGATCTAACCCACAGCTCTAGCCTATGAAGTTTATCAACATATGCACACTACAGTTGAGGACAGGCAGTAAACCTTGGGTAAAACAAAGCCGTGTCCATCGATGTTTTCTTGAACCAAATACCAGTTCGAGTGTTTGAAAAAAAAATGCTTAGATTAGACAGCAGCCATCTAACCCAGTTATTTCCATTTAGGAGGATAAGGATTTAGTCCGAAATCTTCCTGAATAGAATGCAAACAAGGGCAGAAGGTTTGCATCTGGTTTAAAAGCAACCAGGGTGAATTCCCACTGCATATACATTCCGAGTCCTCCCCAACTTGTTAAAACATTTTCTCCTTATGATGCCATTTTCTATTCCTAAAGTTGATAGAGGAAAAGGGGATGGAAGAGAAAAAAAATATTTTGAGAAATACAGATGAGGAGAGGAAGCTGGAAAAGAGCAGTGAGGGACGGGGTTCTTTTAGGAAGAAGCAAAGCTGGTTAGACAGGACAGGAAGAAGCACAGGCTGAATAACAGTGTGACTGAGAGGAGGAAAGACACCTGGAGGAGTACAGAAATTAAGTCTAGAATGAGGGGGAAATAAAAGCTCACAGTTTCTTCAGCCAGACCACCCTAATCAGCCAGCCAGAGGCACCAAGACGCCCAAGGGTTAGCAAGTTCAGGTTGGATGTCAATGTGCTCCCTCAATTCCATTCAAAACAACTCAACACTAAAAGAGCTTCTTTCAGGACTCAAAGCCCCAAACTGACCCTAAAGGAAAAGCAAAAATGCACACACTCAGTCATTGCTTCAAAGAGCTTGAAAGCTAATGAAGGGGCTGGTATATCTACATAGAACAGAATGTGGTAACCCCTAGAATAAAAATTTCAATCAGGCAGGACTTTTACAGCAGGCTTCATACAGATGAGAGCATTCTAACTTTCATCAGAGTGAAAAAAGCAAGTGAATGGCATTTCAGATAAGGTCAAGAAAGAAAGAAAGACTGGGGAACAGCTCTGGCTGGCCTTAGCACACAGCACCGAGGGAGGGAATGAAAAGAAGGGCAGAAGGCTTGCATCTGGTTTAAAAGCAACCACGGTGATTCCCACTCCATATACATTCCGAGTCCTCCCCAGCTTGTTAAAACATTTTCTCCTCATGATGCCATTTTCTATTTCTAAAGTTGATAGAGGAAAAGGGGGGCGGGGCGGGGCTGGCCTAAAGAGAGACCGAGGGCCAGGTCTTGAAAGGTAGCAATAGTCATTCCCAAATGCTTGAATGCTAGACTCGTGCTCAGTGGAGTTAGAGGAAGATGCAAAACACATTTGTTGTCATCTTAGGAAAATTAATCTCAACTTGTACATGAGAGGTTGATATTGGAAAAAATCACAGTTCAGCTCAGTTCAGTCATTCAGTTGTGTCCGACTCTGCGACCCCCATGTACTGCAACATGACAGGCCTCCCTGTTCATCACCAGCTCCCGGAGTTTACTCAAACTCATGTCCATCGAGTCGGTGATGCCATCCAACCATCTCATCCTCTGTCGTCCCCTTCTCCTCCTGCCTTCCATCTTTCGCAGCATCAGGGTCTTTTCAAATGAGTCAACTCTTCGCATCAGGTGGCCAAAGTATTGGAGTTTCAGCTTTAGCATCAGTCCTAACAGTGAACAGTCAGGACTGATTTCCTTTAGGATGGACTGGTTTGATCTCCTTGTAATCCAAGGGACTCTTAAGAATCTTCTCCAGCACCACATTTCAAAAGCATCAATTCTTCAGCACTCAGCTTTCCTTATAGTCTAACTCTCACATCCATACATGACTACTGGAAAAACCATAGAAACCTAGTGAAACTATAAAATCTAGAAGCAGTGAATACACTGGCCTCATCAGTGTCAAACTACACTGTCAACTTGATCCAAAGTATTCAGTATACACAAAATAGCCTAAGTCCACTTGTTTATTTATTCTGCAAAGCCACATCTCCTCCATTCTACATTTTACCACTTTTTTTTTTTTTTTTGGCTGGAGGTGAAGGGATGGGAGAATAGGGATCCTGTAAACTACAGTCTTCTTACCATAACAAATCATAGCATCCTTCTAGGTTTTAATAATAATAGTAATAATAGCTAACACACTGGTCAAAGTCAGGCGCCATTCTAAGTGTTTTGGTATAAGAACATATTTATTATCACAGAAGTTCTGGAAGTGGACATAATCATTATGATATCTATTTTGCAGATGAGAAAACTAAGGCTCAGGGAGTCTAGGTAAGTTGCCTAAGGTCGCACAGCTCAGAGGTGGCTACAAAGCCTGTGCTCTTATAGAACTTGAGATGACATGGGCCTCCACATTTGCTTTCACTTGAGGTCTTCTTTATCTGCCCATTTTTCTTACTTTGATTCCTATTTCTATCAGAACACCAGACCCTAAAGAATGCTTTGTACCTTTAGAACAGTGATTGCACACTCAGTTGCTCAGTTGTGTCCTTCTCTTTGCAATCCCACATACAGCCCACCAGGCTCCTCTGTCCATGGAATTTTCCAGCCAAGAATACTGGAATGGGTTGCCATAGCCTTCTCCAGGGGATCTTCCCAATCCAGGGATGGAACTGCATCTCCTGCATTGACAGGATTCTCTACTACTATGTCACCTATGAAGCTTCCTTTAGAACGGTGACTAAACCAACTGACTTCCATTTCCATTTTTATTGGGAATAGATGAGAGTGAAGGTGTGTCCTTGGTTGAGCACTGACCTCTCACATCTGTCTAGATCCCTTTCAGCCTATGATGGAGCAGACTCAGAACAAACCAATCACCACCCCAACTCTCCTCCTTTCTCTACCATCCTGGAGAGAGTAGGGCTGGGACTTTTCTCAAAGATCCAAGTGAAGAAGTTTTCTACACTGAATTCACTTTGTTAACCTGGGCACAGAGTTTTTTTTAATCCATCTCTCTGGATCCAAGACTTCACCCAAACTTCTGAAACTTGAATTACACCCTGTGATATTCCACTAGAGACTTTCTCCTAGGTGGGCATTTTTAATTTATATAGATAATCTGCCCTCTTAGCGCAGTAGGCAGCGTGTCAGTCTCATAATTTATATAGATATTCATTCAAGTAACGAGTAAAAACTGGTATCTGGTACTATAGTAGATATAGGTCTCAAAATATGCATCCTGGCCTGAAGAATGTAATAATTAGCAGGTATTTTTTTAAGGCAGTCATTCAACTAGTTATTATAAGTCTAGAAAGAGAGTCAGCTACACTCGGTGCTTCATATTCTCCCAAGAGATATGATTTTGTGAAATGACAAGCTGAAAGATATTCTTCTGTAAATAACTCAAAACAACAACAACAAAATTAGTTCGGGTTAACTTTTAGCTTTTAGAAAGGCAATGCCAAAGAATACTCAAACTACCACACAATTGCACTCATCTCACATGCTAGTTGGAGAAGGCAATGGCACAGCTCAGAGGTGGCTACAAAGCCTGTGCTCTTGCCTGGAAAATCTTATGGATGGAGAAGCCTAGTAGGCTGCAGTCCATGGGGTCACTGAGGGTCGGACACGACTGAGCGACTTCACTTTGAAGAAGGAAATGGCAACCCACTCCAGTTTCTTGCCTGGAGAATCCCAGGGACGGGGGAGCCTGGTGGGCTGCCGTCTACAGGGTTGCACAGAGTCGGACACTACTGAAGTGACTTAGCAGCAGCAGCAGCACACACTAGTAAAGTAATGCTCAAAATTCTCCAAGCCAGGCTTCAACAATACGTGAACCATGAACTTCCACATGTTCAAGCTACTTTTAGAAAAGGCAGAGGAACCAGAGATCAAATTTCCAACATCAACTGGATCATGGAAAAAGCAAGAGAGTTCCAGAAGAACATCTATTTCTTCTTTATTGACTATGCCAAAGCCTTTGACAGTGTGGATCACAATAAACTGTGGAAAATTCTGAACCAGATGGGAATAACAGACCATCTGACCTGTCTCTTGAGAAACCTGTATGCAGGTCAGGAAGCAACAGTTAGAACTGGACGTGAAACAGACTGGTTCCAAATAGGAAAAGGAGTACATCAAGGCTGTATATTGTCACTCTGCTTATTTAACTTATATGCAGAGTACATCATGAGAAACACTGGACTGGAAGAAACACAGGCTGGAATCAAGATTGCTGGGAGAAATATCAATAACCTCAGATATGCATATGACACCACCCCTATGGCAGAAAGTGAAGAGGAACGAAAAAGCCTCTTGATGAAACTGAAGGAGGACAATTAAAATAAATAAATTTATATTTTTTAAAAAAGCAAAGGAGAGTGAAAAAGTTAGCTTAAAGCTCAACATTCAGAAAACTAATATCATGGCATCTGGTCCCATCACTTTATGGCAAATAGTTGGGGAAACAGTGGAAACAGTGTCAGACTTTATTTTGGAGGGCTCCAAAATCACTGCAGATGGTGATTGCAGCCACGAAATTAAAAGACACTTACTTCTTGGAAGGAAAGTGATGACCAACCTAGACAGCATATTCGAAAGCAGAGACATTACTTTGCCAACAAAGGTCCATCTAGTCAAGACTATGGTTTTTCCTGTGGTCATGTATGGATGTGAGAGTTGGACGGTGAAGAAAGCTGAGCACCGAAGAATTGATACTTTTGAACTGTGGTGCTAGAGAAGACTCTTGAGAGTCCCTTGGACTGCAAGAAGACTCAACCAGTCCATCCTAAAGAAGATCAGTCCTGGGTGTTCATTGGAAGGACTGATGTTGAAGCTGAAACTCCAATACTTTGGCCACCTGATGCGAAGAGTTGACTCACTGGAAAAGACCCTAATGCTGGGAAGGATTGGGGATAGGAGGAGAAAGGGATGACAGAGGATGAGATGGCTGGATGGGATCACTGTCTCGAAGGACATGGGTTTGGATAGACTCCAGAAGTTGGTGATGGACAAGGAGGCCTGTTGTGCTGCGATTCATGGGGTCTCAGAGTCGGACACGACTGAGTGACTGAACTGAACTGAACTGAACTGTTAGCTATATATAAATTATCTTATTTTTCATTCTCAGTGCTCATTAATCAGTTACAGTGCTAGCAAAACTGCTAGCTATCAACAGCTTCAACTTCACACAACATGCTTGCTTCTTCACTGTGCAAACCAGGATGCTACTGGGCCATCTCCAGGCCTTTGTGATCAAACCCATTCATTAGAGATCTCAGAAATCATCAGTAGGAATTCAATCTTATTGGCTACCTTTCTTGCTAGAGATGCAGACTCTTGCATTGTTTCAGGGACTCCATTACCATCTACTCATCACCTTGAGCTCGTATTCCCTCTGGACCATTTTTATTCTACACATCTCAGCCAGAAGCTCTTTGTCCTTGACAAAGAAGACTTCTGCCTGTGGGTTACATATCAACACTACACTATCTCATCTAACCATCAGGTTTATCCTCTCCTCATCTTGCTCTGATTGTAATTCTAAAAACCTTATTTCTGTTGTCCTTTACTCTCTTTTTTTTTTTTTTACAAGTTTAAGCACATCCTAGATTTGCTTTTCATAGCCCTAAATCCGGTTTTTAATATTTACACCCTCATGGAAGTTTATTCCTGTACACTTAAGTCTTCTGTTGACCAACCTACTATTTTGACCACACATGAGCCTACTATCCACCAGACGTGATTCTAGATGCGTTCATATCCTTATATCTGAGGGAATGGTAAGTAACTAGATTTGAAGAGTTAAAAGCTGTAGAAGACTCTGAATCCGGACATTCCCTCTAGCCAACTAAGAACAAAGAATGTTGTCTAAGATCCAACAATGAAGTAGCAGAAAATAAGACTGGAATTCAAGTTTTCCAACTCCAAGTCCAATGTTCATTCTTGGTTAGATGCCCTTTTTTCTATTATTTTTCATGCTACCTTCCAAGGCCTCACACAGCACCTAGAATGTAATTAGTGCTCAGCAAGTTTATCTGTTGACTGTGAACTGCCTTGATGAAAGCTTAAATACAACTGAAATATGCTAGGTACTAAGGATGCAAAGATAATAACACTCAGTCCCTGATTTCAAAGAGTATGGAGTCCAGTGGGAACGCAAAGTATACATTTAAACTTGAATGAATGAAAAGCTCTGATGGAGTTATAACAGAATGCTCTTCCATACTATGTGGAGGAATCAGGGAGGCTTCCAAGAAGCAGCAGCAGGTCATGGACACCTGGTGCATCAGTAGGAGTTTGCCACACAGATTCAAAGTCATCATTATTTCTCACTGTTTCACAAGGGTCCTTGCTCCATGGGTTTTCTTCATCTTCTCAGCTGAAGTCTGCCTATTATTTTAAATATACTTGATATCGCCTTACTTTTTTGTTTGAATTTTTATTCTTATCTCAAGGTTTAACAAGTTGCCAGACGGTCAGGCTATCTGCCAAAGGGAAGTAAAAATTAATCTATGCCTTCAGGACCAAACAAAAGCATTATATAAAAACCGCATGTGGTATCCACAAATGTGACAGATGGAAATATTTTCTGTTCAAGCTAGAACAGTTTTAGGACTTTCTTCCCTGCAGAGACTTTTGAAACTTTTTCAGAAGAGTATTTCTAATCTACATACTTCCCAGAGCTGAAAGAGAAAATGCCTATGGGTGACTGATAGTTCAACCATATTAAAGTTTACAAAATAAGGATAGAATAGAAATCACTTTTGATTATTAGCATAATGGTTTTGCACATGGGCCTTGAAATCAGAAAGACAAGACTTCACATCCTTGCTTCACCACTTGACAGCCATGCGACTCTGGACGTGTTGTTTACACTTTGTTGTTACACTTTGGTTACGTTGGCTCCTCCGTGTGTAAAATGACAAAACCTGTCCTGAATAGACAGGATCCAGTACACTGGTGGCAGAAGACTGAGGGAACCTGAATCCCTGCATATCGCTTAACAACTATCCTTGGAAAACTGGTTCATCTTCTTGGAGCCTCAGCTTCCTTGCCTGTAAAATGAGGATAATACCGATAGAGTTGTTAATAGGCAGAGGAAATAATACAGTTCAGTGTCTGGGAGCTGAGGTCTACATCAGTGACAGCATCTGTGTCTGACTTTAATATCTTCTTAGGGATAAAGCTGTTTTATACACACACACACACACATACATGCATAGACTTCCCTGGTGGCTCGGATGGTAAAAAATCTGTCTGCAGTGCAGGAGACCTGAGTTAGATCCCTGGGTTGGGAAGATCCCCTGGAGGAGGGCATGGCAACCCACTCCAGTATTCTTGCCTGGAGAATTCCCATGGACAGAGGAGCCTGGCAGGCTACAGTTCATTGGGTTGCAAAGAGTTGGACATGGCTGAGTGACTAAGCACAGCANCTCAGATATGCATATGACACCACCCCTATGGCAGAAAGTGAAGAGGAACGAAAAAGCCTCTTGATGAAACTGAAGGAGGACAATTAAAATAAATAAATTTATATTTTTTTAAAAAGCAAAGGAGAGTGAAAAAGTTAGCTTAAAGCTCAACATTCAGAAAACTAATATCATGGCATCTGGTCCCATCACTTTATGGCAAATAGTTGGGGAAACAGTGGAAACAGTGTCAGACTTTATTTTGGAGGGCTCCAAAATCACTGCAGATGGTGATTGCAGCCACGAAATTAAAAGACACTTACTTCTTGGAAGGAAAGTGATGACCAACCTAGACAGCATATTCGAAAGCAGAGACATTACTTTGCCAACAAAGGTCCATCTAGTCAAGACTATGGTTTTTCCTGTGGTCATGTATGGATGTGAGAGTTGGACGGTGAAGAAAGCTGAGCACCGAAGAATTGATACTTTTGAACTGTGGTGCTAGAGAAGACTCTTGAGAGTCCCTTGGACTGCAAGAAGACTCAACCAGTCCATCCTAAAGAAGATCAGTCCTGGGTGTTCATTGGAAGGACTGATGTTGAAGCTGAAACTCCAATACTTTGGCCACCTGATGCGAAGAGTTGACTCACTGGAAAAGACCCTAATGCTGGGAAGGATTGGGGATAGGAGGAGAAAGGGATGACAGAGGATGAGATGGCTGGATGGGATCACTGTCTCGAAGGACATGGGTTTGGATAGACTCCAGAAGTTGGTGATGGACAAGGAGGCCTGTTGTGCTGCGATTCATGGGGTCTCAGAGTCGGACACGACTGAGTGACTGAACTGAACTGAACTGAACTGTTAGCTATATATAAATTATCTTATTTTTCATTCTCAGTGCTCATTAATCAGTTACAGTGCTAGCAAAACTGCTAGCTATCAACAGCTTCAACTTCACACAACATGCTTGCTTCTTCACTGTGCAAACCAGGATGCTACTGGGCCATCTCCAGGCCTTTGTGATCAAACCCATTCATTAGAGATCTCAGAAATCATCAGTAGGAATTCAATCTTATTGGCTACCTTTCTTGCTAGAGATGCAGACTCTTGCATTGTTTCAGGGACTCCATTACCATCTACTCATCACCTTGAGCTCGTATCCCCTCTGGACCATTTTTATTCTACACATCTCAGCCAAAAGCTCTTTGTCCTTGACAAAGAAGACTTCTGCCTGTGGGTTACATATCAACACTACACTATCTCATCTAACCATCAGGTTTATCCTCTCCTCATCTTGCTCTGATTGTAATTCTAAAAACCTTATTTCTGTTGTCCTTTACTCTCTTTTTTTTTTTTTTACAAGTTTAAGCACATCCTAGATTTGCTTTTCATAGCCCTAAATCCGGTTTTTAATATTTACACCCTCATGGAAGTTTATTCCTGTACACTTAAGTCTTCTGTTGACCAACCTACTATTTTGACCACACATGAGCCTACTATCCACCAGACGTGATTCTAGATGCGTTCATATCCTTATATCTGAGGGAATGGTAAGTAACTAGATTTGAAGAGTTAAAAGCTGTAGAAGACTCTGAATCCGGACATTCCCTCTAGCCAACTAAGAACAAAGAATGTTGTCTAAGATCCAACAATGAAGTAGCAGAAAATAAGACTGGAATTCAAGTTTTCCAACTCCAAGTCCAATGTTCATTCTTGGTTAGATGCCCTTTTTTCTATTATTTTTCATGCTACCTTCCAAGGCCTCACACAGCACCTAGAATGTAATTAGTGCTCAGCAAGTTTATCTGTTGACTGTGAACTGCCTTGATGAAAGCTTAAATACAACTGAAATATGCTAGGTACTAAGGATGCAAAGATAATAACACTCAGTCCCTGATTTCAAAGAGTATGGAGTCCAGTGGGAACGCAAAGTATACATTTAAACTTGAATGAATGAAAAGCTCTGATGGAGTTATAACAGAATGCTCTTCCATACTATGTGGAGGAATCAGGGAGGCTTCCAAGAAGCAGCAGCAGGTCATGGACACCTGGTGCATCAGTAGGAGTTTGCCACACAGATTCAAAGTCATCATTATTTCTCACTGTTTCACAAGGGTCCTTGCTCCATGGGTTTTCTTCATCTTCTCAGCTGAAGTCTGCCTATTATTTTAAATATACTTGATATCGCCTTACTTTTTTGTTTGAATTTTTATTCTTATCTCAAGGTTTAACAAGTTGCCAGACGGTCAGGCTATCTGCCAAAGGGAAGTAAAAATTAATCTATGCCTTCAGGACCAAACAAAAGCATTATATAAAAACCGCATGTGGTATCCACAAATGTGACAGATGGAAATATTTTCTGTTCAAGCTAGAACAGTTTTAGGACTTTCTTCCCTGCAGAGACTTTTGAAACTTTTTCAGAAGAGTATTTCTAATCTACATACTTCCCAGAGCTGAAAGAGAAAATGCCTATGGGTGACTGATAGTTCAACCATATTAAAGTTTACAAAATAAGGATAGAATAGAAATCACTTTTGATTATTAGCATAATGGTTTTGCACATGGGCCTTGAAATCAGAAAGACAAGACTTCACATCCTTGCTTCACCACTTGACAGCCATGCGACTCTGGACGTGTTGTTTACACTTTGTTGTTACACTTTGGTTACGTTGGCTCCTCCGTGTGTAAAATGACAAAACCTGTCCTGAATAGACAGGATCCAGTACACTGGTGGCAGAAGACTGAGGGAACCTGAATCCCTGCATATCGCTTAACAACTATCCTTGGAAAACTGGTTCATCTTCTTGGAGCCTCAGCTTCCTTGCCTGTAAAATGAGGATAATACCGATAGAGTTGTTAATAGGCAGAGGAAATAATACAGTTCAGTGTCTGGGAGCTGAGGTCTACATCAGTGACAGCATCTGTGTCTGACTTTAATATCTTCTTAGGGATAAAGCTGTTTTATACACACACACACACACATACATGCATAGACTTCCCTGGTGGCTCGGATGGTAAAAAATCTGTCTGCAGTGCAGGAGACCTGAGTTAGATCCCTGGGTTGGGAAGATCCCCTGGAGGAGGGCATGGCAACCCACTCCAGTATTCTTGCCTGGAGAATTCCCATGGACAGAGGAGCCTGGCAGGCTACAGTTCATTGGGTTGCAAAGAGTTGGACATGGCTGAGTGACTAAGCACAGCATATATATATATATATAAACTGTCCACTGTAGTGTTGGTTAAAATAACTTCTCAATAAACAGTAGCTATTATTATTAATTCATTGTTCAATATTATTAACCCTTTCATTGCTCAGGTAGGCAAACTAAAAACATATTTTAATATATTGAGTTAAATAATTAGTGATGGGTCACTGTATATGGGAAGGAAATTATGACTGCAAGTTTGTTCTGGGATTTACAGTCAAAAACTATCTGAGTGGAGTCTGTGTATTTTAGTGGCAGAAGTATGAATAATTTGGTAGCAAGAAGAGTTGAGTGTGTATAAGAGGGAGACAGGTGGGAAATATATACCAAAAGAATAAAGCATGATTTCCTTTTTCAATTCATTCTATCTGTTGAGATTTAGATACGTCTGTGTCAAAAAATAATATTAGCAATAATAAAAACAAAGTAGACAAATCCAAACCAGTTTATCTGATATTTTTACTTATTTTAATGATGCAATTAAATCCAGTGCCTGAGTAATCTGATCAAGTCTGCAAGCACCATTCTGTTCCCACTGGGACACGTGAACATAAACAGATTGAAAATGAAGAACATGGGTTGGGAATATGAGAACTAGGGAAGATATTGATAGAAAGTGAAAATTTAAGAAATGTGAATTTGGTGACAAGTTTAAGCTATGGTTTTATGTACATTCTGAAGATCTTTGCTGGTCTGTCCTGGAGAGAATGGTTTCTTTATACGTAGTATAGTTCAACTTCCACATGAATGCTGGAACTAAGGGGATATACAGAATTTTTTATAATTATCAGCACGATACCCAGATAAAATGTCACTTTATGGTCAAGTACCTTCTAAACATACAGAAAATGCTAAGAATGTAGAATGCACATGGAAATCTATATATGTTCTTTGTTACTGATGCTTCCATAACCTGCTGGCCTGACAAACTAAAAAATATGGGCCTAAACCAGTCATGAGCTGTGTAACAATGACATGGAACAATTTTCTCCAAGAGCTACCAGCCAGGAAGCCCATAGAACACAACAATCTTCAGGAGGCCAAATAACAGCCCCATAATGAGCTGTCAGGTAAAAACCTGTGGAGAGCCAGCGGGAGACATTTTCTGCAGGAACAGAAGATATCAGAACTTATTTTCCCCAAAGTAGAAATGTACTTCTCACCCTGGACCCCAGTTCTTCAGATCTGAATAAGTTTTTGTAAGGCTTGTAATGACTCATGTTCACTGCATTTCCTGACAGGATGTGGACTTGGAATTGGTGTAAAGAAGCTAAAGAAATCACAGACTTACTAAGGTGCAGGAAATTAGCTGAGATACTCTTGGAAAAAGAGTTGAAGTATCTAAATCACAAGCTGGACTTTTTATATGGATTCCTCCTCTTCAGGAGAACATATCTGATATCTTCACTTACAGAGAGCATGACCATGTTTTTGAAGACAGTTTTGGAAAGTGAGACTCTAAGTAGTAGTAATGTCCTTTCCAGTGATTTTAAATGCCTGGAAAATCCAAGCACAGGCTGATATTCCTATAAGATGAGGGGAAAGCTAGAGTGCACTGCTGCTGCTGCTAAGTCGCTTCAGTCGTGTCTGACTCTGTGCGACCCCACAGATGGCAGCCCACTAGGCTCCCCCGTCCCTGGGATTCTCCAGGCAAGAGCACTGGAGTGGGTTGAGATTCCTTCTCCAATGCATGAAAGTGAAAAGTGAAAGTAAAGTCGCTCAGTCATGTCCAACTCTTAGCAATCNCGTGTCTGACTCTGTGCGACCCCACAGATGGCAGCCCACTAGGCTCCCCCGTCCCTGGGATTCTCCAGGCAAGAGCACTGGAGTGGGTTGAGATTCCTTCTCCAATGCATGAAAGTGAAAAGTGAAAGTAAAGTCGCTCAGTCATGTCCAACTCTTAGCAATCCCATGGACTGCAGCCCACCAGGCTTCTCCGTCCATGGGATTTTCTAAGAAGTTTCAATTACAGCTGCTCCATTTGAAGCCAGTGTCTTGTATACATCTATCAGCTTTGCGTGTGACACAGCTATGCCAATATCATTAATAAGGCAAAAAGTCTTACCTTCTTCTCTACTGTAAAGAAGGAACATCTCTCACTAGACCAAAAACACCATTTAAATTAGGAGTGAGCCATGTCATCTTTCGGGCTTCCCAGGTGGCGCTAGTGATAAAGAATACACCTGCCAATGCAGGAGACAAAAGAGATGCGGGTTTGATCCCTGGGTTGGGAAGACCCCCTGGAGGAGGGCACGGCCACCCACTTCAGTATTCTTGCCTGGAGAATCCCATGGACAGAGGAGCCTGGATGGCTGCAGTGTATGGGGTCACAGAGTCAGACACACACATGTCATCTTTTTAATCCTCAGTAACAAGATAGTACATCAAATTTCAGTAGCTCTAAGCTATGGAGCATTTCTAAAATCCTAGAGAAACACTAGGAAATAGTTCAAAGTCCATCATTCCCTCTATAGAACTTACTTATTTTTCCCAAAAGTAAAATCTGAGCAGGAATGCTCTTCAGGCAAGACAGAAAGTGGTATGAAGAGAGGCCTCGTGAGAGATGGCAAGATCAAACTCCTCTTGACTCACATACACACACAAAGCAATCTATTAAGCCTGGCAATATAAAAGTCCTTCAGCATTTAGAGGATATGTAATCAGGAAGGGTTAATTTTGAATTCATACTGAATCTGCTTCTGTGACTTGATCCCTAATCTAGCCACTTTTGTTATTGTAGGCATACATCATGGCCTGCCTCGGGGAGATAGCCTGACCCTGACCACCAGTGAAGGATTGTCTGGAAGTGAAACTAACACATCCCCCTGCCTGAGATTTGCTGCTCTAGGAGTTATCTGCAAGAAGTAAATGTTTTCTTTGTTTGTTTCCTCACCTCCTGCCCCCTCTCTGATCCCTAAAAGAACCATCCAGGCCTCGACAAGTGGTTATTTTGAGGCTCTAGCCTGCCATCTTCTCTGACAGCCAGCTCCCAAATAAAGTCCCTTTGTCTCAATACCTTGTCTCAGATGTATTGGCCTATCCTGCGGTGAGCAGAGCAAGACATTTCCCATAGGTCCTTTAGAGAAAAGCTGCTAATGGTTATGTGTGTGTCAGTTGCTCAGTTGTGTCTGACTCTTTGCGGCCCCATGGACTGTGTAGCCTGCCAGGCTCTTCTGTGCATGGGATTCTCCAGACAAGAATACTGGAGTGGATTGCCATTCCCTTCTCCAGGGGATCTTTCCAATCCAGGAAATCAAATCCACGTCTCCCACATTGTGGGCAGATTCTTTACCATCTGAGCTTACCAGGGAAGCCTCTGCTAATGGTAAATCTATTTAAAGAAGAAGAAAAAAAAAACAGAAGGCAGTGGGGATGCATGTAACTATTTCTATTTTCGTTTTCTTCCCTCTCTTCTCCTACTTGTACAGGTTGGTGGCAGGCAGCAAGGGGAATTGGGGAAAACAGATTTTGAAGCTTCCAGCTTCAAAAAGTACTCGGTGCCCAATCTGTCTTTCTCTCATCTTCTTTATTTGGGAACTACTTGTGCTCAAGGTATTATAAAAACCCCACAGTACAAAGTAAAGAGGAAATCTCTCCCGCTCCTGGTTTCTCTAGTTCCCCTTCCCAGAGGTAAGCCCAGTGTTGGATTTCTCATACCACTTTCCATAGAAGGGGAGAATTTTTTCTCATTTGGTTCTTTAGAATTGATTTATACAAGCTGTTTGTATACCAAAGAAATCAGCTCTCCCTCTGGTAGTGATATGCTGGCAACCATAGTTAATTTATATTTTTTACTTTTTTTTTTTTTATTGTATCTTTAAGCAAATAGAAAATATCAGTATGTTGACTGATGGCCTTGAGGCAGGTGGTAGATGCCGCCCCACCCCAGGGTAAAGCAATTGGAGATTCATCCCCTGTGGAGGAAACTCCAAGGTGAGAAGAGCAGGACAATTAAGGGAGGCGGCTGGGCTTTGCCCAGACCACATATTTCTCATTCTCAAGTCAGAAGACCTCCCTGACCTCACATGCAGAAAGGCTCCTTGTTGGGCAAACAGTTGTGATGTCAAGAGATGCATGCACACACAAGGGAGGATCCGAGATATACCGAATATGGACAGAGCTGTGCTGTGCTCACTCAGTCGTGTCTGACTCTGTGACCCCATGGACTGCAGCCCGCCAGGCTCCTCTGCCCATGGGGATCCTCCAGGCAAGAATACTGGAGTGGGTTGCCTGCCCTCCTCCAGGGGGTCTTCCCAACCCAGGGATTGAACCCAGGTCTCCCGTGTTGCAGGCAGATTCTTTATCAACTGAGCCACCAAGGAATGACTGGTCAAATAAAAGTCAGAAGGAATGTCCCATATAAGTGATTTAAACTACCACAAGGGTACGTCTCTCCCTCTCTCTGTGTGTGAGTTCACCTGTGTCCTGTGTGTCTATCCACAGGTACTATCCTCTCTTTTCCTCCTAATAAATATTTGCTTCACTACTTTCCTCCCTTGTGGAAATTCTTTCCTGAAGGGCCAGGGTCCTTGTCACTGACCACTAATCTAGTGGCTAGGATCTGGTGCTCTCTCCATTGCGACCCAACCTCTGCCTGGAAAGCTAAGCTCCACTTCAAGCCATGGCAGGTCCAGGCCACCGAGATCAGCCTCATATAATCATTAGAAAGATCTTCAAGATTAGATTATATTTTAAAAATTTCCCATGTTTTCCTGCAATAATTCTTTGTTCCAATTCTTTTCCATTTTAATTTTCTAATATATCTGGAATTTCTTTCTGTGTAAGAACTGAGATAAATATCTACTTTGTTGAACAGGTAACCAATCTCTCCTTCCTTAGTTTAAAATGCTACTTCCATCACATATTAACTTCATATATTTGTTCAGCTCAGTTCAGTCACTCAGTTGTGTCCGACTCTTTGCGACCCCATGAATAGCAGCACGCCAGGCCTCCCTGTCCATCACCAACTCCCAGAGTTCACTCAAACTCACATCCATCGAGTCCGTGATGCCATCCAGCCATCTCATCCTCTGTCCTCCCCTTCTCCTCCTGCCTCCAGTCCCTCCCAGCATCAGAGTCTTTTCCAATGAGTCAACTCTTCGCATGAGGTGGCCAAAGTNCTCCCTGTCCATCACCAACTCCCAGAGTTCACTCAAACTCACATCCATCGAGTCCGTGATGCCATCCAGCCATCTCATCCTCTGTCCTCCCCTTCTCCTCCTGCCTCCAGTCCCTCCCAGCATCAGAGTCTTTTCCAATGAGTCAACTCTTCGCATGAGGTGGTCAAAGTATTGGAGTTTCAGCTTTAGCATCATTCCTTCCAAAGAAATCCCAGGGTTGATCTCCTTCAGAATGGACTGGTTGGATCTCCTTGCAGTCCAAGGGACTCTCAAGAGTCTTCTCCAACACCACAGTTCAAAAGCATCAATTCTTAGGTACTCAGCTTTCTTCACAGTCCAACTCTTGCATCCATACAATACCACTGGAAAAACCATAGCCTTGACTAGACGGAACTTTGTTGGCAAAGTAATCTCTCTGCTTTTCAATATGCTATCTAGGTTGGTCATAACTTTTCTTCACAGAAGTAAGCATCTTTCATGGCTGCAGTCACCATCTGCAGTGATTTTGGAACCCCCTAAAATAAAGTCTGACACTGTTTCCACTGTTTCCCCATCTATTTCCCATGAAATGATGGGGCCAGATGCCATGATCTTCTTTTTCTGAATGTTGAGCTTTAAGCCAACTTTTTCATTCTCTTCTTTCACTTTCATCAAGAGGCTCTTTAGTTCTTCTTCACTTTCTGCCATAAGGGTGATGTCATCTGCATATCTGAGGTTATTGATATTTATCCTGGCAATCTTGATTCCAGCTTGTGTTTCTTCCAGTCCAGTGTTTCTCATGATGTACTTTGCATAGAAGTTAAATAAGCAGGGTGACAATACACAGCCTTGATATACTCCTTTTCCTATCTGGAACCAGTCTGTTGTTCCATGTCCAGTTCTAACTCTTGCTTCCTGACCTGCATATAGGTTTCTCAAGAGGCAGGTCTGGTGGTCTTGTATTTCCATCTCTTTCAGAATTTTCCACAGTTTATTGTGATCCACACAGTCAAAGGCTTGGGCAGAAATAGATGTTTTTCTGGAACTCTCTTGCTTTTTCCATGAGCCAGTGGATGTTGGCAATTTGATCTCTGGTTCCTCTGCCTTTTCTAAAACCAGCTTGAACATCTGGAAGTTCACAGTTCATGTATTGCTATACTATATACCAAATCTCATGTGCATATGGGTCAATATTAAGACTTACCATTTTGTTCCATTAATTGATCTATTAATTTGCCAGAACCAAACTGATTTAATTAGAATTTGTATTAAAGTATATATTTGAATATCTGATAAGATTAGCCCATTCTCATTCTGCTTGGCCAAAAGTTTCTTGTCTATTGTTATATATTTTATGTTGCCTATGAACTTATGAATTTGATTTTTAAAAACCTGGTTAGTATTTTTATGGGATCATGCCAAAGGAAACTTGGCATTATTATACCATTGAAGCATTTTATCTAAAAAGTTTCATGTCATAGTTTTTTTAAACATTGATCTTTCTTATTTTTTGTTACTTTTTATTTCTTGGGTATTTTGTCACTGGATTTCTGTTGCACATTAGTATGTTTTCTGTCAGTATCATTTCTATCTTCAGGTAGCTGTTTGGATGTCGGAAGCCTACTGATTTTTGTACATTAATTTTGAACTAACCTACTTCTACTGAACTTGCTCACTTAGTAATAAAAAAGAAAAAACTTTCCAGTTCATTATCTTAGGTGTTCTAGAAATATAATTATATCATCCAGATATATTTTAGCTTCTCTTTTCCCAAGTTTAAATCTTCAGTCAGTCATGTCTGACTCTATGCAACCCTATGGACGGTAGCCCACCAGGTTCCTCTGTCCATAGAATTCTCTAGGCAAGAATACTGGAGGGTGTAACCATTCCCTTCTCCAAGGGTCTTCCCAACCCAGGGATCAAACCCAGGTCTCCTGCACTGCTGGTGGGCTTTTTACCATCCAAGCCACCAGGGAAGGCCAAGTTTAAACTTACAATTGCTATTACCTATCTATATCCCCTACCACCCAGAGAGCAAAGGCAAACAAGTAAACAGCAGGATAAGTGGACATCCTTGCCTCTCTCTGGTCTACTGAATGAGAATAACCACTGTTTCACCATTGAAGAATTACCAATAGATACCTATTTTACTGAGAGTTTCTACCTAGAATTCCAGGAGACAAAATTAATGGATTCAGAGCTGCTGCTGGAGAAGAGAGACATAGAAAATGGGCAAAAGGCAGAAAAGAAGGAAGAGGGAAAGGTGGGGAAAGCAGTGGAGAAATGTACTGGGGGAGAAAACTATGGATTATTATTGCAAACATTAACCATCTGAAGGCATAAACAACTCCCGTATATTTCCTTAAAATCCGTACTTCTTTTCATTTTTTTAAAAAAAAACATTCATATAAGGACTGGACTTGTGCTCCGAGGGCTGCTGGGATGACTGAATCTTCCACAAATCCTGGCTCTAAACAGATTAGCTAAAAAGAGAAAACTGAGAATAATGATAGACTACATGAAATGTCAGGAAAATGAAAAAGACTAGAAATAATGCTTAGCAGTAAAAATGATTCAAGAGAGACCTAACCTAAAATCAACGGGGCATAACACCATGTTTCTAAAAACATTATACATGCACATTATGATTTTCTACAGGGGCAGGGCGTTTGGGGATCATGCCTGAAATATTTTTAGTTTCAACTATCTGTTATACTTTAGAATGGCTTGCTTCCTTGGTAGTTTCCTGTGAGAGATGGCAACCCAAAAGAAAAATAGACAAAAGACGTTCATAGTCAATTCACAGAAGAAAAAAATCAGATGTCCAGTTAACAACTGAAAAGGGCAGTAGGACGGGGGAACTGGGAGAGTAGGACTGAGATGTATATTACACTGCTGCTGCTAAGTTGCCTCAGTCATGTCCGACTCTACGTGACCGCATAGACGGCAGCCCACCAGACTCCCCGATCCCTGGGATTCTCCAGGCAAGAACACTTCTCCAATGCATGAAAGTAAAAAGTGAAAGTGAAGTCGCTCAGTCGCGTCTGACCCTCAGCGACCCCATCGACTGCAGCCTTCCAGGCTCCTCCGCCCATGGGATTTTCCAGGCAAGAGTACTGGAGTGGGGTGCCACTGCCTTCTCCGGTATATTACACTACTACTGCTGCTGCTAAGTCGCGTTAGTCGTGTCCGACTCTGTGCGACTCCATAGCAAGCAGAAAGCGGAGCACAGGGAGCTCAACTCAGTGCTCTGTGATGACCTAGAGGGATGGGATGGTGGGGATGGGTGGGAGGCGCAAGAGGGAGCAGATAAAAGTTTACACTGATTCACTTTGTTGTACAGCAGAAACTAACACAACACTATAAAGCAATTATACTCCAATAAAAAAGTGGGGGGGATCTCAGTAGTAAGCAAAGAAATGCAAACAAAAGCTACTTAGAAGTAAAGTAGCTAATTGATAAACATGGGGGGGAAAAGAGGGATTAATTATGCCCCTTACTGGTGAGGTGCTAGAAAACAAACTCTAACAAGCTAGCATGAGAGGACAAATTGGTATTTTTTTGAGGTTAATATGGGAATGACTTTCCAAAGTTTAAATGTTCATTTTCTTTGCGATGCCCCCCATTTCATTTCTAAGAAGACATCTTTTAGGAAGACTTGCAGAAGTACGTAGAAAATCATGCGTTCAGTGCTAGAACAATAGAAAATGCTTAGAAACAACTTAAGGCTCATCAACAGAGGACTGTGCTGCATCTGTATAATAGAATATTATTCAGATATTCAAAATGATTAATATGGACCAATAAGGAAAAACATTCACATCATATTTTTGAGATTTTATAACAATTGTAAGAGTAAGGTCCTATTCACATCAAACATACAGATACGTGTTTGGATATGCACTGAAGTGATGTAGGAAGCAGCATCACCATTAACAAAGCTTATGCTTGAAAAGTGGGGTTGTGGAGAATATGAAACAGAACACTCATTTTCTGCACATCTAATTATTCACCTCTGCATGAAGCATGCACTGCTTTTATTTAATTTCCATTGTGGGACTCTAATGAAATATAGACCACCAACAACAAAAAAGATCCTGAAACCTGGAAAATAGAGTAAAAGGTAGACTGCTACATCTTTGGGTAATTCAGTGGACTTGCTAATTTAAAAGCAGGTGTAATATAACCTTTGAGGCCAAAATGCAGAGCTTGAAAAAGTAAAAAATGGCTAAAATCACTAAACCGACTAAACCCAAAATTCAGGAATCAAAGGTTTACTTACAGTACATCACATTCTTGAAACACAGAAAACAATTCTATCTTTTCTGGCAACACCTGCATTTACTGGATACAAGGCAATATAAAGGATGAATTAAGAACTGGTATCTGTCTTGAAGAAATTTATAATCTAGAATATTCTCAAGGATAATGCTGCATATTGTAAAGCAAATCTTTTATCAGGATTGATCAGCTATCTCGGTGCCAGGGTCATCCTAACTTATTCACACAACTCCCTTCTGGCTTTCGGAAGTGCTGTGGTTTGCTTCCTTTGCTCAAAGCTCAGTCCTTGCTCACAGCCTTCAGTTACTTTGACCTCCAGTTTTGATTCAGTTCTGCAAATGAGCTTTTTACAGAGAAGTACTCTGAAACTTCAAAATTATTATTCTCATAAAGCATGCAGCCACCAAGGCTGGATGGAGATCTCTAGCTTCATTATGAGAGGGAAACTGGGTTGGGGCTCCAGAAAGGGGTGTTCCACTTAACCTGAGTTACATTCATCTTCTCCTAAAGATGATGGAGCAAGACAAAACTTTATTTAATTTTCAAACTCTGCAATGAACTCTCCCTTCTGCCCCCTCCACTTACCCTGTTCATCCTTCATGTGCAGCACAGCTAATGTCTACACAGACCCATGAATTATCCCGGTGCATGGGTCTGACTTGGCAGGTCCTTATGGCAGGAGCTGCATGGAAACCATCCATGCACTCAAGAGTTACCTCATATGTGCCTTTTCCATGCTTAATCTAATGTCTCAAACAGTAAAGAATCTGCCTGCAATGCAAGAGACCCGAGTTCCATCCCTGGATCGGGAAAAACCCTGGGAGAAGGGAATGGCTATCTACTCTAGTATTCTTGCCTGGAGAATCCCATGAATTGAGGAGACTGGTGGGCTACGGTCCACAGGGTCTCAAAGATTCAGACATGACTGAGTAACTAGTTTATTAATATTTACATTTAACTTTTCTTCAAGGCATTAACATCCCTGGGGCTTATTTAAGATGAGTTTGTGCCAAGGTTGGGCTTTCTAATCAGTTTACTGGACTTTCATTTGACTCCCCTTATTGTTCACAGAAGCCAACATAACATTGTAAAGGAATTTTCCTCCAAATAAATGAATAAAATGCTTTCAATCCTGATTTTTTCATCAAAATCAAATACTAGTAGGGTTATAGTGGTAATTTTTCATTTGTGTACTGAGTACATATATATATATATATATTTTTTTTTTCTGTAGTTACAGGCTTATACCACAGATTTTATTTACAGCCTCTCAAAGTTCAACCAAACATAGGTTGGCTTATTTTCGTATTGTCTCATTAAATTCTCAATAACTGTGAAAAGCTGTTATCAATATCCCCATCATACCAATGAACAAAGAGTCCAAGAACACATGTAATTTATATGTAAGTTTTGATCCCTGGGTTGGGAAGATGTAAATGGCAACCCATTCTAGTATTCTTGCCTGGGAAATATGGACAGAGGAGCCTGGAAGGCTAGCGTCCATGGAGTCACAAACAACTGGACACAATTTAGCAACTGAACAACAACAAAAGCTATTTTGTAGGATCTCCAACTCCAGTTCTGACTATACAGCTTCTGTAGCCATGACATCACTTCCTGAAGAACTGGTTGTATCTTTAAAACAAAAACAGTGTAGAGAATTGATCACCCAGCTTATTCAGGATTCAGTATCCTTTGCTTTAAACCATTTATTTATAGGGTGTCTGGATTATTCTTTTTTTATTACTTTTTGAATGATAAAGAGGACTGTTCATCATTTCTTCTTAAAATCTGTGTAAGATAATGAAATCAAGTAATTAAGCAAATCAAATAACATTCCTAATTCTTCCAATTGAACACAGACTGTCCAGAGCTTCAAAGTAAATCTGACATCCTCTGTGCTCATATTGGGCTGAGCGCCTAGAGCAGGAGGACAAGCAAGTACTGAAAAATGTTCTTGGCAGGATGATGCAAGTATTCATGGGGTATGGAGAAGGTCAAAAGGAGATAATGTCCTTGGGGTGGGGGAGGAGAAGGAATGAGTAGGAGAGATTTCATAAAGAAGATGACCCTTAAGCTGTCTTAAAAGAAGGGAGGAGCAAAAGCAGACAGGCAGAGGAAACAGAGGGAAGATAAGCCACAAGTGGACTCGCGTGAATTCAGACTGGCTGGAAGTTTAGATCCAAGAAGTGTCACTTTCTGTCAGCAATTCCCAAGCAGAACACAGAATTCAGTGGTAACATACTTAAGCCTTGCTTGTTGGAGACACTTGTTATCATCATAGCTCTCTGCTTGACCTGTGATCTCAGATAGTAATTCCTTCTTATAAAAGACTTGAGGACTATGTCCTGCTTAAAAAGTCATTTTAAGATTCATTCAGACTTACATGGAATAAAGTTGACTAAACTAAACTCTGTGGACTTACTGAGATCAAAGTAAATGTTAGTTAAATGGTGACTTTTTAATACTGATGAATCCCAGAAAGAAGGAGAAAAGGTTTATCCTGAATCTTTTCCAAGAGAACGGCCAAGAAGTTTAAATGAGTCATCTGGAGACTCTGGGGGAAAGGATGCAACTTGAGAAGAAAGAATAAAAAATTTAAGATGAGAAAGGTATTAGTGTTTACTGAGTTTTTTTAGGAACTTAATACATATCATCATATTTAATCTTCAGAAAAAGTCTGTGAGGGAGGAAAAACTGTACCATTTCACTGAGGCTCAGAGAGGGTAATTTGCTCAACAGCACACAGTGAAGAAGTAGAAAAGCAAGATTTCAAGTCCAGAGCTGTTTAGCTTGAAATCATGTGATTCTTCCTCCCAATGTACTGCTTGTTAACAGAAATAGAATTAGGGGAAGGAGGTCTAATTGGAAAGGCTGAGAGAAAACAAGGAGATAAAGGGGAGAAAGAAGAATTTATGATCATGAATTTAGAATGTAGTGAGGGAAAATATGTTATTTCAAGAAAGAACAAAGTTTATCATTTAAAGAAAGAATATGTTAAAGAATGAAATCATATGCATCTCTGAACTGAATGGCCCAGTGGCATGCCCTCAATAACTTCCAAGTGTTGTGATAACAAAATGAGTTCAGCTTCTAACCTTTATAAGAACTAGTTACATAAAAATTATCAAGATGGCATGTGGGAAGTACTCAAGTTCCTCAAAACAAAAAACAAATACCATATCACCCAATGCATAGATAAAATAAAGATCAAATATTCCCCAAAGAAAGTAACAGATGGCAACACTCAATCTATTCAGTTTCTTATGTATCTCATTACTTTGGGGCATAATTTTTGGTATTTCATCTTTTTATTGCTACTGATTGGACTATCTATTTCCCAAACTGAAAAGAATATTAAAAATTGACTCCTATTTACCCTAAACTCATAGATAATATTTTAACACCCAATCAACATAAAGACTTCACTTTTTACCTAAAGTATCAGATAAGAAGTATAAACTATGGAAATATCAGCAAAAAGTTTTTTGCTAGTAATGTTTATACAAAAGTTTTTTCTCTCTTTCCAGAGGGTAATTTGGCAACATGGTTTTCTTTTTTCTTTTGACTATATTAGCACAATGATTTGATCTACTAATTAGGATACATTCACATAAAGGGATATTATGTAGTCAGTTTTAAAAATGTAGAAAATCATTTAATGACAGGAAGATATGTTCAATAAATATGCTAATTAATATAAAAAGAAAAATGTAGTAAGCTCTCATTTATTCAAAAAATATATTTTATATACTATACACACACATCGCTGGAGAATGGACACCAAAATGTACACAGCTGTTCATAATCTACCTATTGAGGTACACAAATGCCCCGCTTGTAACTAGAGATATACACAGAGAAAAGATATACATAAAGAAAATACCCAGATAAGCCATGTGGAAAAAGCTGACTTTATAGGCTCATTCAATGTAAGTTCTAGTTTACTCATTTATTAACAAACATTTCAAACAGAAGATCACTCACAATTGAGACTTTCTTTTTTTCTGAGAATTTTGTTTGTGTTATTTATTTTTGACTGCACTGGGCCTGCACTGCTGCACAGGATTTTCTCTAGTTGAGGCGAGCAGGCTGCCCTTGGCTGCAGCGTGAGGCCTTCTGACTGCAGTGGCGTCTCTTGTTGCAGGGCTCTAGGCTGTGCAAGCTTCAGTAGGCGCAGCACGTGGGTTCAGTAGTTGTGGCTCCTGGGCTCTAGAGAACAGGCTCAATAGTCATGGCACATGGGCTTAGTTGCTCCACATCGTGTGGAATCTTCCTGGATCAGGGATCGAACCCATGTCTCCTGCATTGGCAGGTGGATTCTTTACCACTGAGCCACCAGGGAAGTCCCTGGACTTTCATTTCTTTAGGCTCACATGTGTCTTTATTCTTAAAAGTCAAATTACTCTGTTGTTTTGTCAAGATCAACTTAAGAGCTACAACCATGAATTTAAAGCTTGAAGCAGTCAACTAAGTGACAAAACTCCTTGTGCAAAATGGCAGACACATTAATTTTATCTTTCACCAACACACTGAAGGGATTCTTTTTATAATGATTTCTAAAAGGCCGACCAGCTAATAAGCTAGATACCAGGAGTATGACAACAACAACAAAAATGATTTGTTACATTTCTTAAATAATTAGTTAAAGGGCCCAATGTTTGCTATAAGGAAACCATCCCTTTACTGACCAAATACAGCCTTCATATGAGCTGGGCAGGCGACTCCCTCAGATTTCTCTCTCTAGAAAGTCTTCTGGGATAAGACAGTTCACAAGAGTAATAATTCATAATCCATAACAATCAAAACAACATTTGGGTAGACACATAAAGTATCAGAAAGAGAAATCATCCGGAATATTCCAATAGTTCAAAAGCAATATGAAAAATTAAAACCAGTACCTGGAGAAAAACTAGCACTGGGAAATTTGGGGGCGGGATGGGGAAGGAGCCCTGGAAGAGTTCAAATGGAGTAGTGAGCTCAAAGGAGGGCAGCATGGTACAACTCATGAGCTTGTTAGAAATGCAGATTAATGGGCTTACTGCAACCTACTGCATCAGGGACCCTGGGGATGGGCCCAGCAGTCTGTTCTCACAAGCCCTCTACGTGATGTGGATGCTCCTGAAGTTTGAGAGCCACTGAGATGAAGGGATTTTCTTAACAGACCCAGTCTCTACACTGATCAAACAGTGGCAGAGGACTACTGACTATTTCTTCTAAAAACAGATGCTTTTTCAGGGGTGGAAGGAAGCAGGGAAGGGAATGTTGTTATTAGAGAAATGTGGCTTGAGGCAACAGCATCCAGCAGTGCTGGAGGTTCAGGAGACCCCCTTTTTATTTCCTTAATGGTCGCCACCAGGCATGAGGGCAAAAGAGATGAGAAAGAATGAAGACAGTTAGCATAGGATTTCAGGGGCCTGGCACTAAGAAAATGCCCCCTTGTTCTCTTGATGCCTAAAATAGTTTTAATTGGGAACAATGAGAAATGCTGGACTGGAAGAAACACAAGCTGGAATCAAGATTGCCAGGAGAAATATCAATAACCTCAGATTTGCAGATGACATCACCCTTATGGTGGAAAGTGAAGAGGAACTAAAAAGCCTCTTGATGAAAGTAAAAGAGGAGAGTGAAAAAGTTGGCTTAAGGCTCAACATTCAGAAAACGAAGATCATGGCATCCGGTCCCATCACTTCATGGGAAATAGATGGGGAAACAGTGGAAACAATGTCAGACTTTATTTTTTGGGACTCCAAAATCAATGCAGATGGTGATTGCAGCCATGAAATTAAAAGATGCTTACTCCTTGGAAGAAAAGTTATGAGCAACCTAGATAGCATATTCAAAAGCAGAGACATTACTTTGTCAACAAAGGTCCGTCTAGTCAAGGCTATGGTTTTTCCAGTAGTCATGTATGGATGTGAGAGTTGGACTGTGAAGAAGGCTGAGCGCCAAAGAATTGATGCCTTTGAACTGTGGTGTTGGAGAAGACTCTTGAGAGTCCCTTGGACTGCAAGGAGATCCAACCAGTCCATTCTGAAGGAGATCAACCCTGGGATTTCTTCGGAAATAATGATGCTAAAGCTGAAACTCCAGTACTCATACGAAGAGCTGACACATTGGAAAAGACTTTGATGCTGGGAGGGATTGGGGGCAGGAGAAGAAGAGGACGACTGAGGATGAGATGGCTGGATGGGATCACTGACTCGATGGATGCAAGTCTGAGTGAACTCCAGGAGTTGATGATGGACAGGGAGGCCTGGCGTGCTGCGATTCATGGGGTCGCAGAGTCGAACACGACTGAGCGACTGAACTGAACTGAACTGACCTTTGTTGTACAGTCGTTCTGTTCTTCACTCACAGTTAATGAAGACCAAGTTCCAGATGCTTCTGGGCACTGGGGACCCAAGCCCAAGGATGACAGAGTCTTCACTGTAGAGAAGCTCACAGGCCAGAATAACGCATTTAAGACTAAAGAGCCAACTAACACACAGTCATTTGTGCTAAAATGTAGCCAATCAACCATCCTTCACAATGACCCAAAGACTGATTTTTTCCTGTTTAACAGGAATGACTGAAAAAATAGGCAAGAGAAAGGTCCCCTCCCAAGAAGAAAGGGAAATGAAGGAGGACTCTAAAACCTAAGAAGACCTATTTTTGCCTAAATAAATTTGACTATGATCTGACCTACCTATCTTCAACTTGGAAGAAACCCTGAACCATAAGCAAGGCTTTGCAGCTTTAATTCAGCTTTATATATCCACCATTTTAATACACATTACCTTTACTTGGAAGGTGCAGAAAAAGGATTGGATACTCAAAATCGATGAAGTTGGCTCCATAACATGAAATGTACAATTTCAAATTTCTTTGTTATTTAGCAGTTTATAAATAACAAATTTCCCAACTGAACAGAAAGAATAACTGACTATTGTAACATCTAAGTCATCCACCATTTTAATACACATTACCTTTACTTGGAAGGTGCAGAAAAAGGATTGGATACTCAAAATCGATGAAGTTGGCTCCATAACATGAAATGTACAATTTCAAATTTCTTTGTTATTTAGCAGTTTATAAATAACAAATTTCCCAACTGAACAGAAAGAATAACTGACTATTGTAACATCTAAGTCATCCAAGGCCTGATGCTGAGTTTGTCCAGCACACTGAGGCATTTCCTTCATGCCAGATTATGAAGGAATGCGTAATGCTTCCTTATGCAGCTCTATTTCTTCCTAGACATAGGGTTTATTTTAAAATTTTCATTTCAGTTCAGTTCAGTCACTCAGTCATGTTCGACCCTTTGCGACCCCATGAACCACAGCACGCCAGGCCTCCCTGTCCATCATCAACTCCCAGAGTCCACCNGCCCCCAAAATAAAGTCTGACACTGTTTCCACTGTTTCCCCATCTATTTCCCATGAAGTGATGGGAACAGATGCCATGATCTTGGTTTTCTGAATGTTGAGCTTTAAGCCAACTTTTTCACTCTCCTCTTTCACTTTCATCAAGAGGCTCTTCAGTTCTTCTTCCCTTTCTGCCATAAGGGTGGTGTCATCTGCATATCTGAGGTTATTGATATTTCTCCTGGCAATCTTGATTCCAGCTTGTGCTTCTTCCAGCCCAGCATTTCTCATGATGTACTCTGCATATAAATTAAATAAGCAGTATGACAATATACAGCCTTGACATACTCCTTTCCTATTTGGAACTAGTCTGTTGTTCCACGTCCAGTTCTAACTGTTGCTTCCTGACTTGCATACAGGTTTCTCAAGAGGCAGGTCAAGGGGTCTAATATTCTCATCTCTTTCAGAATTTTCCACAGTTTATTGTGATCCACACAGTCAAAGGCTTTGGCATAGTCAATAAAGCCAAGGCTTTGGCATAGTCAATAAAGCAGAAATAGATGTTTTCTGGAACTCTCTTGGATCTTCATTTTTTGATGATCCAGCAGATGTTGACAATTTAATCTCTGGTTCCTCTGCCTTATCCAAGTCTATGCCCCGACCAGTAATGCTGAATAAGCTGAAATTGAACACTTCTATGAAAGCCTACAAGATCTTCTAGAAATAACACCCCCAAAAGATGTCTTTTTCATTATAGGAGACTGGAATGCAAAAGTAGGCAGTCAAGAAACACCTGGAGTAACCGGCAAATTTGGCCTTGGAGTACAGAATGAAACAGGGCAAAGGTTAATAGAGTTCTGCCAAGAGAACGCACTGGTCATAGCAAACACCCTCTTCCAACAACACAAGAGAAGACTCTGCACATGGGCATCACCAGATGGTCGACACTGAAATCAGATTGATTATATTCTTTGCAGCCAAAGATGGAGAAGCTCTATACAGTCAGCAAAAATAAGACTGGGAGCTGACTGTGGCTCAGATCATGAACTCCTTATTGCCAAATTCAGAGTTAAATTAAAGACAGTGGAGAAAACCACTAGACCATTCAGGTATGACCTAAATCAAATCCCTTATGACTATACAGTGGAAGTGAGAAATAGATTTAAGGGACTAGACCTGATAGACAGAGTGCCTGATGAACTATGGACAGAGGTTTGTGACATTGTACAGGAGACAGAAATCAAGGCCATCCCCATAAAAAAAAATGCAAAAAAAAGCAAAATGGCTGTCTGAGGAGGCTTTACAAATAGCTATGAAAAGAAGGGAAGCAAAAAGCAAAGGAGAAAAGGAAAGATATACCCATTTGAATGCAGAGTTCCAAAGAATAGCAAGGAGAGGTAAGAAAGCCTTCCTCAGTAATCAGTGCAAAGATATAGAGGAAAACAATAGAATGGGAAAGACTAGAGATCTCTTCAAGAAAATTAGAGATACCAAGGGAACATTTCATGCCATGATGGGCTCAATAAAGGACAGAAATGGTAGGGACCTAACAGTAGCAGAAGATATTAAGAAGAGGTGGCAAGAATACACAGGAGAACTGTACAAAAAAGATCTTCATGATCAAGATAATCACGATGGTGTGATCACTCACCTAGAGACAGATATCCTGGAATGTGAAATCAAGTGGGCCTTAGGAAACATCACTACGAACAAAGTTAGTGGAGGTGATGGAATTCCAGTTGAGCAGTTTCACATCCTAAAAGATAATGCTGTGAAAGTGCTGCACTCAACATGCCAGCAAATTGGGAAAACTCAGCAGTGGCCACAGGACTGGAAAAGGTCAGTTTTCATTCCAATCCCAAATAAAGGCAATGCCAAAGAATGCTCAATTTTTTTTTTTAATTTAAGGGACACTAAAATAAAGTTCAAGTCATCATTATGAATAAAGTTTGTAATCAATGTACGTCATAACAGTCCCTAACATTTACTTAGTTCTTGTAAGGTACCAGGAATGAGCCTTAGTGTTTTGCATTCACTAAATGAACCCTCCTGACAATCCTAATAAATCCAGGTGGTGATCATTAGGGCTGTTCACCAATAGTTCAGTTCTCTTTCCAGATCTATTGGCCCTGGATTTCATTCTCCCAACTCCATAATGTTAGGCAAGAAAGATGGATTGCCATGGTCTGTCAAATGTAAGTGGAGAGATATTTATGTCTTTTTCTGGCAAAAAAACCTTTAAGAATCAATCTGTGATTTGCTATGATCTCTTCCCCTTGGCCGTGATGATTGACAACCTTCTGGATTAAAAAAGTCAATCACTCCAGGTTCTCATATAAGGATGATGTGAAAGAGCTACTGGCCAACCCACAACTGACATGAGTGAATGAGAAATACATTTTGTTATTTTAAATCATTGAAATTTGGGGACTGTTTGTTATTGTAGATGATCTATTCTGACTGATACAGATAGGTACTACTGTTATTCCAATGTTATACCCAGAGAAACTGAGGATCAGATGAACTAAAAAATAACTTACTAAAACACACAGGGTTGAAGTCACTGAGAAATGTCTTTTTATTTAATATCTGATCCTTGGGCTTCCCTGGTGTTTCAGACAATAAAGAATCAGCCTACATTACAGGAAACTCAGGTTCAATCCCTGGGATGGGAAGATACCCTGGAGAAGGAAATGGAAAACCACTCTGGTATTCTTGCCCAGAGAATACCATGGACAGAAAGCCTGGTGGGCCACAATCCATGGGGTCACAGAGTCAGACACAACTGAGTAAGTAATACACACACACACACACACACACACACACACAGAGGCTTCAAAACCCAAAGGAAATTCATTAGCTGATTTCTCAAAGATTTTCCCTCCTGGCTCCAGTTCATACTTTGCCAAACTGATAAGTGATAATATCACATAACTAATAGTTGCTGTTCTCCAGCATCACAATTCAAAAGCATCAATTCTTCGGCACTCAGCCTTCCTTATAGTCCAACTCTCACATCCGTACATGACTACTGGAAAAACCATAGCTTTGACGATACGGATCTTTGTTGGCAAAGTGAAGTCTCTGCTTTTTAATACATTGCCTAGGCTTGTCATAGCTTCAGAGTCCCTTAGACTGCAAGAAGATCAAACCAGTCAGTCTTAAAGGAAATCAACCCTTAAAATTCACTGGAAGGACTGATGCTGAAGGTGAAGCTCCAGTACTTTGGCCATCTGATGCTAAGAGCTGACTCATTGGAAAACACCTTGATGCTGGGCAAGACTGAGGACAGGAGGAGAAGGGGAAGATAGAGGATGAGATGTTTAGATGGCATCGCCACAACTCGTGACTCGATGGACATGAGTTTCAGCAAACTCCAGGGGATAGTGAATGACAGAAGCCTGGCATGCTGCAGTCCATGGGGTGGCCAAGAGTCGGACATGACTTAGCAACTAAATAACAACAACAACAACAAATGGTAGTTGTTGGGTTTTCTCTCACCTGAAGAGATTAAGCACATCGCCCACTGCGGCTCAGTTGCTATTGACCAAAGGAAAGATACAAACCAGGATGTTTCTGATTAAAGCCTGTAATTTCACCACACTGCTACACTGTTTTTATGGCTAAGTGTTTCCAGAAAGACCAAACGTTTCTGGTCTTTAATAGCTGTGATCTTGAGATAATAATTTAAGCAACAGCTTCAGATTTTTACTTGTATGAACCCTTACCTCTCTTCTTCATTGCAATCAGCTAGGTTGTTTAAAGGGTTTCTGAACTAAACATCAATAGAATTAGAAGTAGTAAATAATACAACTTTACCTCTGAGACACTCCATGGTTTATGAATGGCTCTAAAAAATGGAGGCCATAACTTTATATTCAGCTCTTTTAGAAGAAAAGCTTTTTATTTCCATTATTAGAGAAGAAAACATTTCTAAAATATAGCATTTCTTTCCAGCTTCCTCAAACAATATTGAACATAATTTAATTTTCTCTTGATGACTCAGAGTTATTTTGCTTTGTTTTGATTATGAATATCAACTATGACATTGTTTTGTATGATTCTCTGAAAGCCTTGTAAAAAGTCAAGGTTCTTCCTTACAAGCTTATGATCAAGAATGGAAAATGACTTTTTAAAAGCATAATCATGCCACTAGGTGAATATGGTTAGTGTTGCCATGCAGTCAATTTCCATAGAAGTCTGGAGGAGGGCGAGATGACTCTGCTGTCTGCTAACCCTGCCATTGGGAACAGTGGATTCCTACAACTTCTTTCCCTCTCCAGTTCCTGTCTGGGGCTTTGGTTTTAGAAATGAAAACACCAAGAATAAGTGTATTGATACTATGTGCAAAATAAGAGCCATCAAGGTTGGAATAAAGACTTTGAGGATACATATGCTTTGGGCTTTATGACATCTATTTAACTTGCTTTCTGACTTTTGGGGTGTGCACCTATTTCTTCTTTTGCTGCATTCTTGATACATATGCAAATTTCCAGTGAGTCTAAAGTTATTATGTAATCATCTTTCATACGTTTGAGAGTTGTTTAGATGACTAAACAGCTATAAGAAAACACCGACGGGAAAATAAATCTCTTCTAGATTTTACATTCCATATGTATTCTCAAAAGGAATCTTTTTCATTTGTTCAGGGCTTACCAATATATTTAAGTTTCTTCACCTGAAAAATTCTTTCTATATGTACCCATATATTGCCAATAACCCTAGTAGACATGACTGGTGATGATACTTTCAAACAAACTTTTAAAAAGCACCACTCACCTGGGCTCAAATGTTCATTATTTGATTTTTTTGAACGTCAATTGTTACAATTCAACATCAAAAGTAAATATCTGAGTGACATTTATATGCGTCTTCCATTCATTCATTTTCATTCACTCAACAAATGCTTACTGTGCATTCACTATGTGTCAAGCACTCAGCTGGGGTAAGGAATAAAATGAACAACTCAGAGTTGATCTTCACCTCCTTAGATTTATCTGCTGAATGGAAACGCTAGACTTTGAATAAGTAATTATGTATTATGTGTGTTAAGAAGGGAAAATGTAGGATGGCATGGAAGTGAATGTCAAGGTGGCCTATCTTAGTCTGAGAAGTATAAGGATCTGTCTTCACATTGAGACAGTGCACAGAAGAGAGGAGAAAATGGCACGTTTTAAGATGCTGAAAGGGTCAAGCACCTGGTTCTCAAAGAAATGAACAGAAGCGGTAGCACTCTGGCAAAGGGATGAGTGAAAAGGCAGTAGGGGCAAGATCACATGCAGTTTTACAGACTGTAAAGCTGTGGATTTTCCCTTAGGAGACAGAGTGAATGGGCTTCATGCAGAGACACACTAGGATCATGCGTGCTCAGTTGTTTTCGACTATTTGCGACCCCATGAACTGTGGCCCACCAGGCTCCTCTGTCTATGGGATTTTTCAAGCAAGGATATTGGAGTGGGAATACTGGAGTGGGTTGCCATTTCCTCCTCCAGGGGATCTTCCCAACCTAGGAATCAAACCCGAGTCTCTTACATCTTCTGCACTGGTAGGCGGATTTTTTACCCCTAAGCCTCCTGGGAAGTCCAGACTAGGATCAGATCTGCATTATTATAAGGTTCCTCCTGCTATATGGAAAGGAGGCAAAAGCAGTCTTGGAAGAACAGTTAAGAAGCCTGACAGCAATCCAGGTAAGAAACGATCATAATTTGAATCAAGGTGGCAGCTATGGGATCAATGAGTGGAAAAACTAAGAAGGCAGTTTAGAAGGTAGAATAAACAGATCTTGGCATTAGAGTAGATGTGGAAGGTAAAGGAGACGAAATTGTCAAGACAATGCCCAGTGGCTGGCTTGAGCAATTAGATGTGGATGATGGCAACTTTGAGAGAAATAAGGAACAAATGAAATGAAGCTGTTGGAAAGTAAATTTAAGTTTTGAACATGTTATTGGATCTTACATTCTTAAAGACTATTGTTAATTGACAGTGCATATACACACAGACATATACACATGATAATCAAAAGCTAAAAATTCAATTCATAAAATAAGAATGAAGCTTAATGACTATGAATCATAATAATGTTGCTTTCCTTAGTGAAATAGAATCTTGGAGTTTTTACAATAGTCAAATACTAAATGATGAATGTGATTTTGGAACTAGTTTCTGTTCTCTTACAGTATTATTTATTTCATAATCTGAAAGAGAATCTCAGTAGCAATTAGTATGGAATAATTGCTAAGCTTAATTTATTATTAAGAAAACAACAACCCAAAAAAGCTTGATTCCAAAATAAATGTCTTAATAAAAATCATTGTAATTATGACATTTAAAATGCAAAAAGAAAAAAGGCTGCAATGTCTACAAAATGTCAGTATATGAAATACTTTGAAGCCTTGGAAGAAAAGGGAATTTAGTGTATCATTGTTAACCAAATTATTTCCAGTTAATTTTCAAATGATTTGTTTCAATAAAGATAACAAATTTTCATTTCTTTACACATACACAGCACGGCAACTCATTGACACATCAGATTGCAGTTGTCCTTTTTAAGGGCACAATCTCAGACACCCTCCAAGAACTGTCTTGTGGGCAGTGGAAAGGAGACATTTATTGACACCTAAGTAGAGAAAAATAGATCTCATGAGCAGGAAAGGGGGGGGCACATTTATTATAATTATTTAGTAAGCTACAAAAACAGGGTTCCAAGGAGTACCAATGTCCTTTCAAAAGTTAAGGATCTATTGTATTATGGCGACTTTGGTTCTCTTTTTTGCTAACTACTGATGTGTAGTTTTCTTTAAATTATAAAGAGCTGACTTCTTCACCAAGTAATGGTGTTATTCATTAATAATGAAGCTTGCTGTTGGTAAGTCAAGCACACAGAATTGAGAAGCACATACTAAATGGTTCACCCCTTCAGCTTCCAGTTTTATCCTGTCCTCTCTACAGGGTGCACAATATTTGTTGTTCAGTCACTCAGTCATGTCCAACTCTTTGCAACCCCGTGGACTACAGCACACCAGGCTTCTCTGTCCTTCATCATCTCCTGGAGTTTGCTCAAACTCATGTCCATTGAGTCAGTGATGCCATCCAAACATCTCATCCTCTGTTGTCCCCTTCTCCTCCTGCTTCAGTCCTTCCCAGCATCACAGCTTTTTCCAGTGAGTCACTTCTTTGCATCAGATGGCCAAAATATTGTAGCTTCAGCTTCAGCATCAGTCCTTCCAATGAACATTCAGGATTGATTTCCTTTAGGATTGACTGGTTGGATCTCTTTGCTGTCCAAGAGACTCTCAAAAGTCTTATCCAACACCACAGTTTGTGGGTATAAATTTTGTGGTGCTCAGTCTTTTGTATTGTCCAGCTCTCATATCCATACATAAACACTGCAAAAACCATAGCTTTGACTATGTGACCTTTGTAGGCAAAGTAGCACAACATACTTCCAGATAATATTTCTTGAATGAAGATGAAGTCTAAAGAACTGGACTTGGCCAAGTGATGCTACAAGTCACTTCTCTGTGCTCATGAGTCAGAATTCAAGAAAAACAATATGTGCACACACTGGGTTGTGCAATGTACACATAAGGAATTATTTTATGGTATTTATGAACACCATAAATACCATAAATTTAATAAAATACCACCATAAATTTAATAACACCATAAATTTAATAAAAATTCACCATCTTTACTGAAATGAGTCTTGTGAAAATTAAACTAGTAATAATTTGGTAACAATAATACATTGAATTCTCTTTCCTTCTAAGGTTTCAAAGTGTTTCATATACTGAATATTTTATAGACACAGTTCCTTTTTTTCTTTTTTACATTTTAAATGTCATAATTATATTGACTTTTATTAGGATTTTTATTTTGGAAGCAGTTGGAAGCAACTTTAATGTTATTTTCTTAATAGTAAATTGAGTTTAACAATTATCTCATACTGTCACTGAAATTCTCCTTTGAGTATCAAATAAGTAATATGTAAGAGAACAGAAATTGGTCCCCAAATCATACTCATCAGTAAGCATTTGGCTCTAGTATAAAGATACAAAGGTTCTATTTGAAACAAAGAAGTTAATGGTATTTTAAGGAGATGATATTCAAAAGTTCTAAGGTAGCAATATTTGTTATGTTCTAGGAACAGAAAGAAGGCCAAGAGCTTGGGAATGAAGCACACAAGATGAAGCTAGAGAGATGAGCAGGGGGCTGGTCATCTCTGGTGTATGTAAGAATTGTGGAATTTATTTAGTGTGTTTAAGTAAGTTAGAAAGATGATCCAATGTACAGTCATCTCTTTGACAGCTGTGAGGATAATGAATCACAAGGTGGCAAGAATGGAGTAAGAAGCATACCAGGTGAGAGATGTTGGTGGGTTGTACTAGGCTTGAGACAGGAAGTGCTAAAAAAAAAAAAAAAAACCAGACTACAGAATATACTGATCTAGTCTCCATAGAAGAAAAGAAGAACCAAGAACACTTCCAGATTTCTGGCCAGGGTTGGGTGGGGGTGGTTCTGCCATTCACTGAGATTGGAAAGAAGATTTGTGCTCAGAGGGCAGTATCAAGAGTCAAAAGTTCAGATATGGACATGTGGAGTTAGTCATTCCCTTCTTCAAGGGATCTTCCTGACCCAGGGTTTGAACCTGAGTCTGCTGTACAGCAAGCAGATTCTTTATCTTGGAGTCACCAGGAAGCCCATGAGGCGCCCATGACACATCAAAAAGAAGATGTCACATAGGCACTGGCTATAGGAGCATGAAGCATAGGGGATACCTACTTGACATCTGCATTTTATGTCACAAGCATCTCAGTGCACGATTGAAACTAAAGGGTAGTCGAAAACAGAGGGAGTTTGAAGGTAGTTCTAGGGTCAAGATCTGGGTTGGAAATATAAATTTCATGTCCTAAGTATACAGTCCATGTGTAAAACAGAAAATAACTTAGACCTTTTCGTCTAATTTAAAAGACCACAAATCTGATGGAATGTAAATGAGGAACTCACTGCTACTTGGGATTCTGAACTTTTCATCATGGGTTTTGGACACAAAATTCTCTGAAGATAACTTATTTCTAAGTAATTAATGCAAGTGTACATTTTGGAGAAGATAAGCTGTAAACATGTCTGTTTCTCATTGATTGCAGACTTGATTAAACATCAGAGCTTTGCCTTATTAAAATATGTACCTTTACGTTAAAAATAAATCTTTAAAAAACTGACACACAGAGACTCATGCAAAAATTTATTTTCAATTATATGTTCCAGAGTCTTGGTTTAAAAATATGACTACAGATCTTCCAAGTTTGGTAAATTATTAGGTAACTTCTAAATCCACACTTTAAAATGTAATTGAGCTCCATTCCCCTTCATGAACAATTCATTTCTGAAGTCATTTGGTGGAGCTGAGCAAGGCAGAAATTCACACAGAAGTAGAGGAACCATGATAACCGAGAGTGGAGTATTGGATCCTGGTTAGGATGAGGACAATGTACATTCAGAGGGGTGGCAGCTCCAACCAAGGTGTCAAACTTTGAGTGGAGGAAAGAAGGCATCCCCACGGGAGGTGGGAGGGGTAGGTGTCCAATTACAGAGTTTCAGAGCCCAAGTGAAGCAAAGAGTATTTCTACCTGGGGCTGTGACCCAGCATATGGTATCAGAGCCTGCATGATGCAGGACTCCCTGTGGGAGGAGGCAAGATGGTCTGATGTGGGTATTGAGATCCGGGCAACATGAGGAAGGAGAGTTATTGCGTAGGAGCCCAATGGAGAGAATCAGAGCACTGATAATGAAGAGGGTGTCCCCAAAAGATAGAGTGGGAGCAGCAGTGATGAGAGATTATATACATACTGAGAGGGTCTGTGAGCAGCAGCCAACACCCTGATAGCAATGAGCATGCCTGTCATCCAGATCTTGGTTTCTAAGAATCAGGGCTTCTGGGAAAATGACTAATTTCAGAACTAAGGCAAGGAAAGTATAAGATGATCTCAAAAGAATATGTGCTTCCCAAAAAGCAAGGAAATGCTCAAAGGATAATGGAGGTGTGTCAACAGAAAAGTCAGTTTGAATAAGCTACCACTAGCCAAATATGGGATAGCTGAGCATCAAAATATATGATAGTAGAGATTATAGGGCTCCCCTTGTAGCCCAGCAGGTAAAGAATCAGCCTGCAATACAGGAGACCCTGGTTCGATTCCTGGATCGGGAAGATGCCCTGAAGAAGAGATAGGCACCTCAGTATTCTTGGGCTTCCCTGGTGGCTCAGATGGTAAAGAATCTTTCTGCAATGAGGGAAACCTGGGTTCAGTCCCTGGGTTGGGAAGATCCCTTGGAGAAGGGCATGGCAACCCACTCCACTATTCTTACCTGGAGAATCCCCATGGACAGAGAAGCCTAGCGGGCTACATATAGTCCATGGGGTCACAAAGAGTCAGACACAACTAAGCACAGCACAGCACAGCACAGCAGGTTATAAACTATTAAACCAGGTGACCATAGTGACAAAAACTCACATATTTGTAAATTTAAAGATATTTGCGTAAATTCAAAGCACCCCTCACAAACTACTTATTAACCGAAAATGAAGAACAATGTGAAACTTTACAATGGCAGATACCCCTTCATCAAAAGATCAAAGTGAGCATCATTATCACGAGATGAACTGAAATTGTAGACTAAATGACACAACGAGAATACCGTGCCAGGAAGGGATCCAGAGTAAGCCACTGTGGCATAAAAGTGATTTTAAGCCAAAGCCACGTGAGTTCCTAAATCCCTTATCTGCCTAAAAGCAGGGCCCCTCAAAAGGACTGAAAAACTCAATTGTCATAAATCCCATCCCTGGGAACAACAATCTTCTCTTTCAGAAGAAGAAGTTAGCATTACAACCAAACAGTCACAAAACTATTATATAGCCCATCTATTCTCCTAAGGTCCACTTATCTTTCAAGAAGTCATTTTTTCCTTCAGTGCTCTTTCTTTCTACTCCCCTTCTAGGGAGTTATCTGTTCTCCCATAAGTGTCCCTCCAAATTGTCATAAATCCCATCCCTGGGAACAACAATCTTCTCTTTCAGAAGAAGAAGTTAGCATTACAACCAGTCACAAAACTATTATATAGCCCATCTATTCTCCTAAGGTCCACTTATCTTTCAAAAAGTCATTTTTTCCTTCAGTGCTCTTTCTTTCTACTCCCCTTCTAGGGAGTTATTTGTTCTCCCATAAGTGTCCCTCTGGCCCTCCCCATTCCTTATTAAGATGGCATAAAAGCTCCAAATCCTAACTTCCTCTTTGAGTCATATTTCTTTCTGAACTCCTATGCACACATGCATTAAATTCATTTTTTCTTTCCTCTCTAATCTGTCCTTTCTCNCCGGCCCTCCCCATTCCTTATTAAGATGGCATAAAAGCTCCAAATCCTAACTTCCTCTTTGAGTCATATTTCTTTCTGAACTCCTATGCACACATGCATTAAATTCATTTTTTCTTTCCTCTCTAATCTGTCCTTTTTCAGTTTATTTCAAAGGCCTCCAAACACTGAACTAAAGATGGTAAAGAAGTTATTTTCCACCCCCAAAACTACTTCTTTGATATTCCCACCAAACCTGAATCTAACAAAGAAGCATCAGAGAAACCCACACTAAAAGATATCCTTCAATAACTGGCCTTTCAAGATCATAAAAGTCTGGGAAAGACTAAAGAAGCATTCCAGACTGAACGAGACTAAAGAGACACGACTGCTGAATCCAACACATGATTCTGGACTGGATCCTTTACTGAGATAACTGGCAAAACTTGGGTAAAGCCTGAAAATTAGATGGTGGTAAGTACCAACGTGAAAGTTTTGAATTCAGCGGTTATAATGTAAGTTACGTGGAAAATGTTTTTGTTTGTAAGAAATGCACATTAGAGTCCTTGAAGGTGAGGATATCATGCCAATAAGTTATTGAATATTTTCAAATGACTTAGGGAAAAATGTTCTTTGTACTATACTTGTAAAAATTCTGTAAGCATAAGATTTAAAAATTAATAAATGAACACTTCTAAAAATGGCACTGGTTTGCTTTATTGCCTTATCCACTTATCCCAACATGGTCCATTGCTGGTTTAAAACAAATCTCTAGTGTCAATGGGCGGAACCCTTTTGACTTTTCCAAAACTTCCCCTTGACAAACGCAGCCTCCCAGCAGTAGCCAAGTCTACAATCCACTGTGGTTTCTCTGGAGCAACACTGATAACCTATTCTTAATTGAATAAGAAGGTCATGCCCCCTCCCCAATTCAATCTTATCAGAATTAAGACATGATTTCATTAGCATTTCACTTGGGCTTTTGAAATAATCATTCCTGTCATGTTCATTGATTATAATTTAGTTTGTTTAAGCAAGGAATGTGTCACATGAACAGGAGCAATATCTCAATTGTGCATGGGTCTTAATACTATAAAATTACATCAAATGAAATCTTTCTACCAGATAGACTTCCTAGCACTATTAAACAAATTCAAATAAATAGGAGATCTTTTGCCACATGGTTCATTTCACATTTAAGCAACTACTATGTATTCTCTTTAAATGAAAACTTACTAGAAAATGCCCACAATTACAGTTATATCGTTAGGACTTAATAGATATCTATCTTTAATGTAAAAGTTAATGTTAAAGATATTTAACACATTATCATTTCACATATTCTGAATCCATTTGAATTTCTCTCAGCCTTTTAGTTGTTACTTACTGAAGAGATCCTGATGTATAAATGAGAGCAAAGCAGTACACCCAAAACCATGAGGTTGGTCTTCCATCCCTCCCTAAATCCTGGACCACACCAGGAATCCCCATTCACAGAGATTGCACAGAAGAGCTCTGATCACAGGGACACTTGAAAGTCTGCCCAGGAGATTAAATAACACTCAATCCTACAACTTAAACAAATTCACTTTAGTTTCAAAAATCTTGATACTCAGCCTAGCATTTTATTTTAAATAAATATAGTGCACAGTTTTGCTGTTAGTCATATTATATAAACTGCAATATGACAGACCTTCTAAAAACAAAAAGGTTAATGTACATGCTTTTCTCATGTTTGAAGATCACAACCTCCTTCAAGAACATGATTCACTGTTTTTACTTAAAGTGGCTTTTTATTAAAGAAACAGAGAGGAATTGCTCTTCATCCATAAGGCATAATATTCCAGAGAGAAACACTGCCGCAAAAATCACATGGTGATTTGCTGTAATCAATCCTGTCTTCCCAAACGCTAGGTCACAGGCTTTTAAGATGCTAAATTATCTTCCTCCTTTATCTAACCACTTGCTAGTCATGAGATATCAAAATACTTTATAAGAATGACAGTCAAGAAAAAAAAAATCCCCTCTGTCTGAAGCATTTCCTGTCCATCAACTCATTGAACTTGCGCCAATCCTGCCATGATGGGATGTGGGAAATACATTATTAAGTAGAACTAAGTCAGGCTGGCAGTTCTGCCCTAGTCCCCCAGAAGCCTGTCAGATCCCAAGTAGCTGTAATGATAAACTTGTGCAGAGAAGCTTGGCATGCCCGGGGGTCCAGACTGTCCCGAGATAATTTATTTAAGATTACCTCTGACTTCATAAAACAGTGCATTTCACATAAAGAAAGCATGCTAGTTCAGAGGGTAAAAATGGAAACAACCACTTAAAGATACATACTAAAATTTAAAAACAGGTTTTGAGGCATCATATGTCAGTTCATACTCTATGAAAGGCCAATGTCAAGACAGAATTAAAACTAGAAGAGATTACTGAGAGAAACACCTGTGATGATAAAGAGGAAGGGTTTGGAAAGAAAGAGAGGAACCCACAGACCACCACAAACCCTTGGCAACCGTGAAAAGAAAGAGAAGGATTGCATAGGAGGAGACTCATGTGTTCGGCTCTGAGAAAGTCTGCCAGCTTCGCCTCAAGCGTACTCACTAGAATGAGTCCCTTATGGGCAGAACTGGCCTGGCCCCGGTCCTTTGCCATGCTCAGTCATCACCCCTGAAGCCCTGCGGGCATGCAGTGGCAAAGCAGAAGATATGGCACCTGCAGGCTGCTGGCCAAATATTAATACTCCCACAGAAGTTCCCTCCTGAAAGTAGGTCAGAATAGCAACCTCATCAATGGCTTCAATGCAGCAACAATAAAACTAGCTAAACAGGACACATATACTTACTACAAGAAAGCATGCTAGTTCAGAGGGTAAAAATGGAAACAACCACTTAAAGATACATACTAAAATTTAAAAATAGGTTTTGAGGCATCATATGTCAGTTCATACTCTGTGAAAGGCCAATGTCAAGACAGAATTAAAACTAGAAGAGATTACTGAGAGAAACACCTGTGACAGATAAAGAGGAAGGGTTCGGAAAGAAAGAGAGGAACCCACAGACCACCATAAACCGTTGGCAACCATGAAAAGAAAGAGAAGGATTGAATAGGAGGAGACTCATGTGTTCGGCTCTGAGAAAGTCTGCCAGCCTCGCCTCAAGCGTACTCACTAGAATGAGTCCCTTCTGGGCAGAACTGGCCTGGCCCCGGTCCCTTGCCATGCTCAGTCATCACCCCTGAAGCCCTGCGGGCATGCAGTGGCAAAGCAGAAGATATGGCACGGGCAGGCTGCTGGCCAACTATTAATACTCCCACAGAAGTTTCCTCCTGAAAGCAGGTCAGAACAGCAACCTCATCAATGGCTTCAATGCAGCAACAATAAAACTAGCTAAACAGGACACATATACTTACTACACCATTTCTTTTTTTATTATTTTATTGAAGTATAGTTGATCTGCAATGTTGTGTTTCATATCTGCTATACACAAAAGTGACGCAGTTATACATATATAAATTCTTTTTCATATTCTCTCTTATTATGCTTCATGCTGTGCAGTGCTGTGCTAAGTCGCTTCAGTCATGGGTGATGCTTTGCCACCCCATGAACTGTAGCTCACCAGGCTCCTCTGCCCATGGGGATTTTCTAGGCAAGAATACTGCAGTGGGTTGCCATTTCCTCCTCCAGGGGATCTTCCCAACCCAGGGATCAAATCCAGGTCTCCCACATTGCAGGTGAATTCTTTACCAGCCGAGCTTTCAGGGAAGCCCATTGTTATGAATTATCACAGGATATTGAATATAGTTCCCTGTGGTATACAGTAGGACCTTGTTGCTTATTCACTTATTCATCCTACATATAATATTTTGCATCTGTTAATCTCAAATTTCTAATGTTTCCTTCCCTTACCCCATGATCTATATCTACCTCCTTACTACCCTAAACTTCTCAACTACATCTTATCAGGCTTTGTGTGCCTGCTCTTTGTAGTGGAAGATAGTTTAGTAACAACACAGGTTTGATGAATGAAATAAATTTATCATGCATTAGAATACAGATGATATGCAAATAACCCATCAATACAGTGGCTATATAAAAATAAAAGGAATTTCATAAATCAAGTTTGAGATGTAGTCTCTTAAATCTGCTCCAAAAGAAAATTGTCATACAGTTATCCAGGGGATCTTCCCAACCCAGGGATCAAATCCAGGTCTCCCACATTGCAGGTGAATTCTTTACCAGCCGAGCTTTCAGGGAAGCCCATTGTTATGAATTATCACAGGATATTGAGTATAGTTCCCTGTGCTATACAGTAGGACCTTGTTGCTTATTCACTTATTCATCCTACATATAATATTTTGCATCTGTTAATCTCAAATTTCTAATGTTTCCTTCCCTTACCCCATGATCTATATCTACCTCCTTACTACCCTAAACTTCTCAACTACATCTTATCAGGCTTTGTGTGCCTGCTCTTTGTAGTGGAAGATAGTTTAGTAACAACACAGGTTTGATGAATGAAATAAATTTATCATGCATTAGAATACAGATGATATGCAAATAACCCATCAATACAGTGGCTATATAAAAATAAAAGGAATTTCATAAATCAAGTTTGAGATGTAGTCTCTTAAATCTGCTCCAAAAGAAAATTGTCATACAGTTTGTGAGAGTCAAGTTCCCTTTTCACACGAATCTTTATATACCTTTTCTGCTCTGTAAATGCCATTTGCAGGCTGATCTGCAATATAAATTATTTATCTACTTTGATCTTTTTTTTCTCCTCTCGATTGGCAGCAACTTGCGGGCTATCTCTGCTCTCCACCACTTGCTTGCAGCCTCATTGTGGGTGGTAGTTCAGTATCTAAATCTCGTCTGACTTCTACAGCCCCATGGACTGTAGCCTGACAGGCTCCCCTGTCCATGGGATTTCCCAAGCAAGAATACTGGAGTGGGTGGCCATTTCCTTCTCCATGCAGCCTGATATTGACCAAACTGAGTATCTTCATGTACATAGGTGTAAAGGTATAATCAATGTTAAATTACTGAGATAATTATTTGAATAGAGATATTAGTAATTTAGCCAACAAAGTTCTTGGTTTTGAATTACCTACATCATTATTTTAATAATCTTTGCTAAACTTTGCAAATGCACACAAAATATGTCTTAAGCACAATAACCCTACTAGTAATTTCCTGGTTTACGTGAAAAGAAGCTATTAATCCTTCTGCCAAACATCTACAATATTTCAGAGTCTTGATAACTGTCACATTCCAAAGTGAACTGAATCCCTGGATAAAAGATAATATTCCATTAGAATTTTCTCCAAGTTTACTTCTATCACTATTATTCAGAAGGTACTTTCTGATGCAAAGTTGTTTCTCCTCCTTCTCTTACACCTCACCCACACTGTCTTAATATGAGATTTTAAGAGCATAATTATAATTTCAGGAGCCTTTTACATTATGTAAAGGAGTCTTTATGCCATCAATATGAAAATAAAAGGAATGCTTATTAAAATCAGGTACAGTGCACTCAAACCAAGAAGATCTGATTATACACTCTTGGAGGCTTACATTTAACATTAAGTAAAAAAAGGGGGGTGGGGAAGAGCTTTCATGAGCTTTGTCACGAAGATTAAAGAAAAATAAAAACGTGGAGAAGCCAACTATCGAGAGGTCAAACGAAACCTGGCTGGGAGGCCAAGACATAGAGACAGTCAGTGTGAACTACTCTAAGATTTCAGTCTTGAAGGAAAAGAGAAAGGACAGCAGTGAGAAAGAGAGACACAGTTAAGCAGAGGGTATTGCCTTTCTGTTTAAGACAGAAGATATTAGTAATTTAGCCAACAAAGTTCTTGGTTTTGAATTACCTACATCATTATTTTAATAATCTTTGCTAAACTTTGCAAATGCACACAAAATATGTCTTAAGCACAATAACCCTACTAGTAATTTCCTGGTTTACGTGAAAAGAAGCTATTAATCCTTCTGCCAAACATCTACAATATTTCAGAGTCTTGATAACTGTCACATTCCAAAGTGAACTGAATCCCTGGATAAAAGATAATATTCCATTAGAATTTTCTCCAAGTTTACTTCTATCACTATTATTCAGAAGGTACTTTCTGATGCAAAGTTGTTTCTCCTCCTTCTCTTACACCTCACCCACACTGTCTTAATATGAGATTTTAAGAGCATAATTATAATTTCAGGAGCCTTTTACATTATGTAAAGGAGTCTTTATGCCATCAATATGAAAATAAAAGGAATGCTTATTAAAATCAGGTACAGTGCACTCAAACCAAGAAGATCTGATTATACACTCTTGGAGGCTTACATTTAACATTAAGTTAAAAAAGGGGGGTGGGGAAGAGCTTTCATGAGCTTTGTCACGAAGATTAAAGAAAAATAAAAACGTGGAGAAGCCAACTATCGAGAGGTCAAACGAAACCTGGCTGGGAGGCCAAGACATAGAGACAGTCAGTGTGAACTACTCTAAGATTTCAGTCTTGAAGGAAAAGAGAAAGGACAGCAGTGAGAAAGAGAGACACAGTTAAGCAGAGGGTATTGCCTTTCTGTTTAAGACAGTGGAGTTTTCTTTCTGGCAGCAGAACTGACAAAGTGAAACAAAATAAGCTAAAGCCAGGGAATAAAAAGCGAGAAGTTACTTTGTTTGGAATTCAGGACATGCATCAGGTATAGCTCTACTGGTAGTCATGCATGGATGTGAGAGTTGGACCATAATGAAGGCAGGGGGCTGAAGAACTGATGTTTTTGAACTGTGTTCCTGGAGAAGACTCTTGAGGGTCCCTTTGAAAGCAGGGAGATCAAACCAGTGAATCCTAAAGGAAATCAGCCCTGAATACTCTTTGGAAGGACTGATGCTAAAGCTGTCCTTTATTTTGGACACCGATATTTTGGCCACCTGACGTGAACAGTTGACTCACTGAAAAAGACCCTGATGCTGGGAAAGATTGAAGGCAGAAGGAGAGGGTGACAAGAGGATGAGACGGTTGGATGGCATCATCGATTCAAAGGACACGAACTTGGGCAAACTCCAGAGGATGGTGAGGGACAGGGAAGCCTGGCATGCTGCAGTCCATGGGGTCACGAAGAGTCAGACACGACTTGGTGACTGAACAACAATGATCAGGTATAGAGTCTCCAACAGCACACCTGGAAAATGGAAATCAGATGAGAGAAAACTGTGTGTTAATGTAGATTAATCTTACCAAGGTGAGTGAAAAGCCTGGTTACAGAAGATACTATCGTTGCACTTATATTTTTTAAAGACTCTATATTTTATTTAGGGACTTTTTGTAGAATATACTTGCTGTTGTTTAGTCTCTAAGTTGTGTCTGACTCTTTTGCAACCCTGTGGAATGTACCCCACTAGGCTCCTCTGTCCATGGGGATTTACCAGGCAAGAATACTGGAGTGGGTTGCCATTTCCTTCTCCAGTAGCATTTATATTAAATAGCATGTGAGATTATTACAAAAGATTTTTAAAGAGACATACATATGTGATTGATTAAACTATAAAGAAAAAGGGGAGATAATATAAAATTTAGGATATTGTTTGGAGGAGATAAGGAAGAGTGATCAGAGCACATAACTGTTCAGAAGTATCAGAAAGGATCTAGTGTTGAGCTAAACTAATTGTGTTTGTTATACAATTATTATTTACACTGCACACACATTTTATATTTCTTGTTTATACATGTGGAATGTTGTCTATAGTTTTTAAAATTAAATATGAAGACAGAAATTACTTGGTTATGTTATATGTTAATGAAAGGAGCCAAGGTGAACGTTAGAAGTGGTAGCTGTGAAAAGAAAAGGATAACCGATGGAGGTGGACATGGATCCCAGAAGCAAAATAGTTTATGAGTCCCTGAGAAGGACGAATGAACCTTTCAAGGAAGGGTCAACTAGTCCCAGAAGTCAGGGAATGATAGAAGGATGAACACATGAAAACCAAGCATGCAGTGGCTTGAAGCAGATGTGACTGCTGATTTTGCAAGTCAAAACCAGTCAAACATTGACAGTTTCATGTCTGTTCAATATTATTGTTCAATATGTGGAAAGACTGTGGTACAGTGAGGTGGTAAGCATTGCAGGTTTGTCATCTGGACCAGGAAACAGGATGTGAACACACCTGAGGAGGAGGATGTGAGCCAGCACGTGGAGAGCACAAGAGACTCCCAAGAGGACCTTGAGGCAGTGCTGAAAGCAAGCTCCAGGCTGCAAACCTCAGCCAAGTAAGGGCAGTGACTTGGAAAGTTGCGGTGTTCTCTCCGGCAGCCCTGAGCAATCCAGTTGTCAGAGGTGAGTGACTGTTCACATGAATGTGAGTGCACATCCTTTCTCTCCCTTAGAATGACTCTCCTACCATGAGACAAAATCAGCTAACAGGAAGTAAATGGCATGAAGAAATCAAAACAAATTGCTGCCATAGTGGATTTAAGTGAGGAGAACAATTCTTCAAAGTTTCTTTTCTAAGAATGATTCACTGAAAAACCATAAAATGATCCATGCTTTTGCAGTTCAAATATAAGCTATCAAAGATTATACATTTTTCTTTCAAAATTCAGTAATATTAAACATACATTTGCTTCTTCCAATAACACTAATCATATAAGTGATCACCAGTGTAAATTAGCAGGAAAAAAAATTCTTTGAGATAAAAAAAAAGAGAGAGCACTATGTCTGGACACCATTTATCAAAATAATAACTATAATAAAGAAGATTCCACTACTCAACATAATCTATAATTTGCTTGGTATGAAAGTGATACCTTCCTTGGTCATACATTCTGTCTGAACAAGGAGAAAGGAAATCTGTGATCTACTAATTATTGTGAATGTTCTGTTACATTTATCAACAGAATTCAAATAAGTAATTAGTGATCACTAATGCAGTCACACGTCAGATGCCTCTCAGCACGGAAGGGATCACCAGTGTGAGGAATTCGACAGATGTTCCATCCATGTGTTTTTTGCAAATGTTTTTACCTGGTGCAGCTGCACCTAGTGATAGAAAAAGAGATGCAAGGCAAGGCTGCCAGTGACAGAAATAATGTGAAATTAAGCTATGGCAGATTTGGAAGATGAAGTGTGCACGGATGGGTATTTATTTCTTTATACTTTCCTAAATTATATGATTTTTTTAAGAGAAAAGATGGGTGGGAGAAATATCAATAGCATCAAGTATGCAGATGATACCACCCTTATGGCAGAAAATGAAGAACTAAAGAGCCTCTTGATGAAAGTGAAAGAGGAGAGTTTAAAAGTTGGCTTAAAACTCAATATTCAGAAAACTAAGAATATGGCATCCAGTCCCATCACTTCATGGCAAATAGATGGGGAAACAATGGAAACAGTGACAGACTTTATTTTGGGGGCTCCAAAATCACTGCAGATGGTGACTGCAGCCATGAAATTAAAAGACACTTGCTCCTTGGAAGAAAAGCTATGACCAACCCAGACAGCATTAAAAAGCAGAGACATTACTTTACCAACAAAGGTCTGTCTAGTGAAAGCTATGGTTTTTCCAGTAGCCATGTATGGATGTGAGAGTTGGACTATAAAGAACGCTAAGTGCTGAAGAATTGATGCTTTTGAATTGTGGTGTTAGAGAAGACCTTTGAGAGTCCCTTGGTCAGCAAGGAAATCCATCCTGTCAATCTTAATATTCATTGGAAGGACTAATGTTGAAGCTGAAACTCCAATACTTTGGCCACATAATGCAAAGAACTGACTCACTGGAAAAGACCCTGATGGTGGGAAACATTGAAGGCAGGGAGAAGGGGACGACAGAGGAGATGGCTGGATGGCATCACCGACATGATGGTCATGAGTTTGAGCAGGCTTCAGATGTTGGTTAAGGACACGGAAGCCTGGCATGCTGAAGTCCATGGGGTCGCAAAGAGTCAGACATGACTAAGTGACAGAACTGAACTGCACTTTCCTAAATTATATGCTTTTTTAAAGAGAAAAGTTGAGTATTATATTCACAAAACCACCAACAACAACCACAAAAACAGCCCCCTCATTTCCTCTTGGGAAATTTGAATTTTTACAACTTTCATCACACCAATTTAGAATATTATTAATTTAAAAGAACTGGTAAAAATCCAAAATGTCTGAGGATTTTCTCAAAATTACAATAAAATTCTAAGCAAACAAAAATATATAAATAATGCAGCTAAAGACATCGAAACGACTTAAATGTCCATCAGGAGATGAATGTTTACAGAAGATGTGGTGCATACATACAATAGAAAACTACTCAGCCATAAAATATAAAAAAATAATGACATCTGCAGCAACATTTATGGACCTAGAGGCTTATCATACTAAATGAAGTAAGTCAGAAAGAAAAAGACAAATGCCTTATGATATCACATATATGTAGTATCTAAACTTTGACACAAACGAGCTTATTTACAAAATAGAAACAGACTCACAGACCTAGGGAAACAGATTTGTGGTTTCCAACGGGGGATAGGAGAAGGATGGAGTGGGAGTATGGGATCAGCAGACGAGAATAATTACACATAGAATGGACAAACAACAAGGTCCTCCTATTTAGCACAAGGAAGTTGAATTTGATATCCTATTATAAATCATAATGGAAAATATGAAAAAGAATATATATATGTATATGCAAAACTGAATCCCTTTGCTGTACAATTGAAACTAACACAACATTGTAAATCAACTATACTTCAAAAATGATTTTTTAAAATACATAAATAAAAAGTTGATACCAAAATTTTCCTTAAAATTTTTAATCTTCTATACTATGACCTGCCAATACCTGCAGAGCACCCACTGTGTGTAAGAAACTGTCAGTCCCATGTCCATAAATGTCAGAAATACTAATAAATATAAAGTCTATTTGGGAGTTCGTGTAAAAAAATAAATAAATACAAAAAAAAAAAAAAGTCTAAGAGTAGAGAACATCTTTTAAAGCTTTAGTTGTTTTCTTAAGCCCCCCCCAAATGTAAACTCTACTGATTTTTCACACAAGTTCATAACGTATGTCTGATACTTTCATTTGAAAACGACTCCAACACCAAATGTCCTTTATCACTATTTCATATTTAAATATTAAAGTGTTAAGTTTTAGCCACTAATGACACCATCACAAGTTTTATATCCCTGCTCTTTTAATAACTGCTGTCAAAAAAAAAGACCACTTTGTTATAGGCTCTGGATTTTAACCACCATTATGTGCACTATTTCCTTTAAATTCAATCACAGGACTTTCCTAGGTGTCCAGTGGTTAATACTCCAAGCTTCCAATGCAGGGGGTTCAAATTTCCTTTAAATTTAATCACAGAACTTCCCTGGGCATCCAGTGGTTAATACTCCAGGTTTCCAATGCAGGGGGTTCAAATTTCCTTTAAATTTAATCACAGAACTTCCCTGGGCATCCAGTGGTTAATACTCCAGGTTTCCAATGCAGGGGGTTCGAATTTGAGCTCTGATCAGGAAACTAAGACCCCACATGTTGTGCAGCACAGCCAAAACAAATAAAATAAATAAAATAATGGGCTGTAAGGTAAAGGGCACTAAAATTCAAGTTAGAAGATCAGTGCTTAAAAGAAAAAAAAAAAATCAATCAGACTCTGGATCAGAGTAGTAACCTTCTGGTATAACACAACCCAGTCAAGAAATGTGTGGTGAGTCTCTTCTAACATCATTACCAGAAAAACCTTTCCCATCTGAATTTAAAAGCAATTGTTCTGAACAGATACCGTGTTCATTAACTTTTTATTTAAAAAAAAAATCACTTCCTAACATCAGGTTTCATAAGAGATTTCTAAAATTTACTTAATTAAGCATATAGGAGTCTCAGCCAAAACCTGAAATATTTTCTGAGCCACTTTCACTCAAACTAGTTGTTTATTATAATCATTCCCTCTGAAGAAACAATTTGTGAGCTCTGTTCTTCCTGAGTATGCCTTCACAAATGCACTATTAATGTTTCAGATAGTATAATAGAACAGACTGTCCAGGGCAGGCAACAGGAGCTGCTTTTCCACAGCCTCCAAAATTACAGATTGCTTTTGACATGTTTCAGCTGGCTGGCATTTCCACAAAGGGTTCCAACCACTTGGGAGACGGGAAAACTACTGACATGACCTGTTTTCCAGGCAACTCAATCTAGTTGCAAGAATTATAGCCAATCCATCGAGAATGGCTATACAGCTAGTCAGAATTGTTTTGGTGGGGAAAGGGTAAGGTTTTCCCTTTTTCCCCCCATCCTACACAGAAGGAACTATGAAGATAAATTTGCTGTACCTAATACAATGTACTAAGTGACCAGTACTTTCAAAACATTGAAATATAGTGAACATAATGCAAGACAAGGAGAGAAGACTGGTATTCTGGCATGGGTTCTAGCACTGGCCAGCTGGGCAGCCTTGGGTGACTCAGTGAGTGTTCTGGGGCTTTAACTTCCTTAGCAGGGAAATGAAGGCAATGGCGAACATGAATTTTCAAATCCTGACACACTTACAAGTTTAGGATTCTGTGATTCACTCTTCACTAAAGGGTCATGAGACTTTTGCAAGAAGACAAGTAAATCACACACGACACCCTTTATATGGACTTCCCTGGTGGTTTGGATGGTAAAGAATCTGCCTGCAAGATGGGAGACCTGGGTTTGATTCCTGGGTGGGGAAGAGATCCTGGAAAAGGGAATGGCTACCCACTTACTCCAGTATTTTTGTCTGGAGAATTCCAAGGACAGAGGAGCCTGGTGGGCTACAGTCCATGGGATCACAAAGAGACCCAACTGAACGACTTTTAACACCCTCTATTTACCCAGTACTATAGCTTCTATTCCAAAGAGAACTTCCAACATCCCATATCTACTGCAAGCTCCAGGATGTAAACTCAGCCTTCACTCCAAAGCTCTGTGCGTACCATTTGACATCTTAACAAAGGCATAAAAAATGCCAAAAAAATAAATTAGCAAGGGCGCTGTCAGCCAGACATGAAGTGAAAAGGATAATCTGCGCCAAAAAATGTCCTCCCTCGTGTAAAGAAACTGGTAATTGGAAGTAAGAGGAATTCCCCACCTCCAGGAACAGACTGTGCAGAGGCGGGGCGCCCCTGCCAATATCCAAACCTTTGCCAGAAGCAGAGGCAGCGTGGGGAGAGAAGAAAGCTCTTCCACCCCCGCTACTCCGACTATTTACAGGGAACCATTCCAACTTCTGGCAGGAAGCTGCTGGCAGAAGTAAGTATTCCCTTCCGTAGGAGCAGAAGGGATTTCAGTGTGACAGTCGTGCAACAGCAAAATCAGATCAAGTCTTGATAAAGGGTCTTTCCTGCACATCAGTTCAGCACTTCCCTTGAAACAGTCCCAGGCTTTACAGACTCTAGACTGGGTAGAGGGCAAGGGTGGTGGCTCCTTCCACACAAAGCAGTCAAGAGCCAAATCTTCTGGGGTTGGTAAAAGGTTTCTGAGAAATGGACAAATATTGACTTCAAACGCTAACAACTGGCTTGAAAATACAGCTTATTGAATCCCAAAACACAGGGATGTGACTCACTGCTATTTCACCTCAACGATGAAGTGGTGTACACATAACAGGAGAGGAAACTGTTTACATTACCCTAATTGAAGGGCAGCATGGGATACTCCATCTGTCAAAAAAAAAGGAAGAGAAATCCTTCCCAAGAAGATGAGCCGACAATTCAAAAGATAAAACATGATTAGAGATTTTCCCAATATAATTTATAAAGGCACATATTTAACAACAAATAAATGTGTTCCTTGACCCAACCAGAACAACATGGTTCCTTCAAGGAAATCATGGATTAAAATGGTTTATCGTTGCTGTTTAGTTGCTCAGTCAGATCACTTTTGTGATCCCATGGACTGTAGCTCTCCAGTTTCCTCTGTCCATGGGATTTCCCAGGCAAGAATACTGGAGTGAGTTGCCATTTCTCTGAGGATCTTTCCAATTAGTGACAATAAATGACGTTTTGGCCATCTCCTTAGTGTTAAGAAAGCTGTATCCTATGCTCCCCCACTTTCCATGTCATCTGAAAAATAATCTTCCTGAAAAAAGGACGTACTTTTACACACGCACACAGAGGATGTGCTGAACATTCATACTTTTGATGCTGTTGTAATTATTATTAAAATCAAATCAGAAGAGTCCCCTTCCTCGCTGCAACCGGGCCGCTGTCAGATCAGGGATATTTCAGCTGCACTGAAGACTGCGTGGGCTTCCTTCCTTCTTCCCTCTGGAGCCTGAGACAGAACTCTAGCTCATCCCCGGCTATCTGATGATTTGGGGGCGGGGGCAGGGTTGCGGGGAGTGGCACTGCCCATGGAGACTCACAAAGGAGGCACTGTTTCCTTGCTCTGCCTAAATTCCCAGCTTCCTGGGAAAACACTGCCTGGTCCTGTCCTCAGCCAGCATTTCAAGTAGAGAGGCTGAAGGTTTCCGAAGAACCAGGGCTGCTTCTGAGCAAAAGATGGAGCGGGCTCAGAAGCCTGGGACAGGTGCTGTTGCTCAAGGTTCCACCACGCCACCCTCCGGACTTGGGGACCACATATATCCATCCTGTAGAGTGGCCATTTCCAGGCACGTGCTGTGCTCTGACCCAACCCCACTGGCTAGTCCAAGGATTTGAGAGCCTGGGCAGCGTTGTGGGCAGAGACTGTTAGGAGGTAACATAAGTTGAGAATAATATTTTAGCAGAAAAGTTAGAGTTAAAATAAAGGGATTGAAAAAGAGAGAGAGAAAAAAAAAAGACATGCTTTTAGCAGCAAGCTAGTCAAAAAAACACTTAGAAAATGACGAAACACTGGCATTTTTTGTGGCTCAAGCCATGTGATCCCAAGGCAGTCTGGTCCGCTGAACTCAATCTTTGATCAGGCTCTTTATATGAAGCTGTTACTGGCACAGGAGGCTTGGAAATGATGTAAAACATCTGCCCGCTGCTCATGTGCCTTTGATGTTTCAGCTGGTCATTTCTGGCCCCCAGGCAATGACGTGACCCCATTTGTTAAAAAATTACTTCATCTCTGTTGCCGTAACACTAGGTGTGTACCTTTTTAAATAGTACTCCATTGTAAGAAATGATTCACTTTTTTCTCTGGTGTTTCTCTCTCATGAGATCAAACTCCTTGAAAGCAGGGACAGTAAAAGAAGGTAGCATGCCTTAACCCCCAGACCCCTAGGTATTCCTCCCTCTATTATCTACTACAGATGAGCTTTTTCCATCAAGACTTCTAACTTGATCTCAGCTTTAAGATTCTATATCTACTGACCACTGTATTCTATCCATTAGAGATACCTACATGTTTCTTCACTCTTAATTTTGCTGCTTAATTCTGTCAATTTATTCTGATTCAGTTTTACTCCAGCAGTTCTATAAGGCTGCACTGGCTGACTCAGTCTTATGGAATCATAGATTTACTAAACTATAAGTGGTTATTAAATCCTACTGTGTGCCAAGAGATGAGCTACTCGCTATAGAAACTGAAATGAATGACAAATCAAAATGAGTACAACATCAAAAATTCACAATCTAGGGAATTATGGGGCTTTGACTGAAAGATGAATAGATGTTAGTTTAATAAAGAAAAGAGGGAAAACAAGGAGGCGGGAACAGTTGCCAGAAAGGTATGAAAGTATGAGTGAATCTGACATGTTGGAGTTTGAGTGCTAAAGCATGTTGGGATACCACCCATGGTGAGCCTAAAAGATAAGCAGGTCACCAAGGGCCATCTACATCATGCTAGACAGGCTGACCTTCATTATAAAGGCAATGAAAGACACTAGGAAGCAAGACAATGAACGGGCAAGCTGGATATGAAACTGGAAGCAAAACGGCTGGTTTTAAGGACAGCTGTAATAATCTAAGCAAGAAAGGATCAAAACCTTCATGGAAGCCATTGCACTTGAAATGGACAAGAATGGACCATACTGAATAAAATGACAGGTAGCATTTACCAAAGGGATTCATAAGGATTTGCCGGGTGGAAACAGGGAAATGGTGAGGGGAGGAGTAAGAGATGAGAATCATTCTGATTTCTCATTTATTTTGGTTTCTATAGTGAGTAGCTCATCTCTTGGCACATAACAGGATTTAATAACCACTTACAGTTGAGTAATGTACACATAAGTAAACGTGGAAGGCATGTTTTTGGACAATAACAATACTTCGCATTTATTAAGCAGTTTAGGCAATATTTTCTAAGTGATTTACATGCATTACCTAATTTGATCTTCTCAAGAACCCTGGAAGACAAGTATCCATTTATCAGATGAGGATAATGGTGCAACAAAAGGAGAAAGCATCTGCACAAGGTCAGTGAGTTATCAAGGAACAAAGGAAGACTCTGACTCCAGAGCCCTGCTCCAGTCCCTGGAATAAAGAATTCACAAGGAAGTTGAAAATGGACAAGGAAGTAAGGTCATGAGTTCAGCTGTACACACATGAGGTTTTTGTTTCGGGAGTTTGTGAAATATGTAAGAGAAGATACCTTAGTAGGGTTAGGATACATGATTCTGGAATTCATTGGGAGGTTCTTAGCTAGGAATTTAGGAATCTTCAGGGTATAGATGGTATTTGGAACCTGGGGGTGGTAGGTGTTATGAAGTTTTAAAAAAGAGGTAGAGAGAAAAAGAAGCACCTTTGATCTCTGCCTGGACCTTGAAGCCTAAAGTCTCAAGTAGCCAATGTCACTTTGAGTGAACACACTGACAGAAGTCAGCAATCAGGGCATGGGAAAAGGAAGCCTGAGAAAAAGGTGGTGGCACTAATGGTTTCAGAAACAAGACCTGAGGTTTTGGTGAGTCCTTGCCCTTTTGGTCCAGAAGAAAACAAAAAATCCATATAATGAACCAACCCAATTACTATAACTGAGTAGTTCTTCAAGTGTCTTTTCCTTTTATTTCCATATTCAGTGTACTTCTGCCTGGTGTGGGACCTGTGTTCAGAGAAAGACACAGTGCTGTCCTCTAGGGGCTGGCACTCTGGTGGGGAGCGGGCACAGATTACATACACATTGGGCTTCCCTGGTGGCTCAGCTGATAAAGAATTCACCTGCAATGCAGGAGATCTGGCTTCTGTTCCTGGGTTGGGACGATCCCCTGGGGAAGGAAATGGCTACCCACTCTAGTATTTTGGCCTGGAGAGTTCCATGAACTGTATAGTCCATGGGGGTCACAAAGAGTTAGACACAGCTGAGCAGCTTTCACTTTCACACATTCAGGGCTGTTGTATGACTGTTGTATACAGTGATTTTTCAACTGTGGGCAATTTTGTCCTCAGAGGACAAAAGGCAACGTCTGGAGATATTTTTTATTGTTCAACTTGGTCTGCTCTTAAGGCTGAAGTTACTGGCAAAAGGTGACTCAGTGGCAAAGAATCCATCTGCCAAGAAGGAGATGTAGAAGATGGGAGTTCAATCCTTGGGTCGGGAAGATCCCCTGGAGGAAGGAAATGGTAACCACTCCAGTATTTTTGATTGGAAAATCTCACGGACAAGAGGAGCCTTGGGGGCTACAGTCCAAGGGGTTGCAAAGAGTCAGACATGACTGAGCACAGCACAGAAGGAGAAGTAGAGACTACAGATGTGAATAAACATCCTACAATGCACAGGACAATCTGCCACAACAAAGGATTATCTGATTCAAACTATCAATAGTGAGAAGGCTGGGAAATCCTGCTGTAATAGGGGGAGCAGACAAAGTCCAGGGCAGAGGGACAAAAACTCAAGGATGCCTTGGAGGATCAAGCAACTTTAACATTGGAGCAGATTCCAAGAGAAGAAATTTGCCAGGAAATGAGTGGATATCTGATCTTAGTGCACCCAAGTCCCTTGTTGAGCAGTATTCTTTTTTTTTTAACAGTCCCAATCCATCACCAGCATTTATTAAGCACTTACTATATGCATGGACAGAGGAGGCTGGTGAGCTACAGTGGGTTGCAAAGAGTTGGAAACGACTGAGAGACTAACACATATGCAATGCAATCCCCCCATGATATGGAGGAGAAATATTCATAAGAAAGATGGGTTCACACCCTTAAGGGTATAAAGAATACTAACTCTTAGCAAGCTTTTTCACATCCTTCATCATTTAAATCTCAGAGTAATTCCTGTGAAGCAGGTAGTATATGCTGCTCTTTGTAAATTCAGAAATGGCTCCCTGAGATTAAATGACATACTTCAGACCACACAAGTGGTGGTGCTACTCCAAACATTGACACATCCTGATCCTCCTGCTCCTTCTGCTCTCTGCATGACAGCACCCTGCAGGATGTGGGTCACACTCACCTGACATGACAAAAGGCACCTGTTATTTCACCAAAATGGGACACAGAAAGTTTGCTCTATAGCTACAGTGAAGAACTTCAGAGTGCTTCTTGGTTAAAACTAGATGACTGCGGGGGTAGGGGGAAGGATAAGTTAGGAGTTCGGAATTAACAAATACATACTGCTATGCATAAAATGGGCTTTCCTGATAGCTCAGCTGGTAAAGAATCTGCCTGCAGTGCAGGAAACCCCAGTTTGATTCCTGGGTCAGGAAGATCTGCTGGAGAAGAGAGGGGCTTCCCACTCTAGCATTCTTGGGCTTCCCTCGTGGCTCAGCTGGTAAAGAATCCACCTGCAATGTGGGAGACCTGAATTCAATCCCTGGGGTGGGAAGATCCCCTGGAGAAGAGAAAGGCAAAGTGGTGGTGCTACTCCAAACATTGACACATCCTGATCCTCCTGCTCCTTCTGCTCTCTGCATGACAGCACCCTGCAGGATGTGGGTCACACTCACCTGACATGACAAAAGGCACCTGTTATTTCACCAAAATGGGACACAGAAAGTTTGCTCTATAGCTACAGTGAAGAACTTCAGAGTGCTTCTTGGTTAAAACTAGATGACTGCGGGGGTAGGGGGAAGGATAAGTTAGGAGTTCGGAATTAACAAATACATACTGCTATGCATAAAATGGGCTTTCCTGATAGCTCAGCTGGTAAAGAATCTGCCTGCAGTGCAGGAAACCCCAGTTTGATTCCTGGGTCAGGAAGATCTGCTGGAGAAGAGAGGGGCTTCCCACTCTAGCATTCTTGGGCTTCCCTCGTGGCTCAGCTGGTAAAGAATCCACCTGCAATGTGGGAGACCTGAATTCAATCCCTGGGGTGGGAAGATCCCCTGGAGAAAAGAAAGGCTACCCACTCCAGTATTCTGGCCTGGAGAATTCCATGGACTGTATAGTCCTTGGGGTCTCAAAGAGTCAGACACGACTGAGTGACTTTCACTTTCACACATAAAATAGATAAACAACAAGGACCTGCTGTATGGCACATACTCAACACCTTGTAATAAGCTATAATGAAAAAGAACCTGAAAAGAATATATATATGGGTGTGTATATGTGTCTGTGTGTTACTGAATCACTTTACTGTACACCTAAAACTATAACAACATTGTAAATCAACTATGAAAGAAAGTGAAAGTGAAAGCCAGTCAGTCGTGTCTGATTCTTTTTGACCCCATGGAATTCCTCTTAAAAGAAAATTAAATTATAGTCAAAAATAGTTTGAAGGCTGTTGGACATTTAATGTTTTACATTTTTTGGGAAAACGATAAAGCATTCGTAGCATTACTTGCTGAACAACGAAGAACAAGTTCCTTCACTTTAATAGAATATTCTTAGGTGGAGAATTGTTACTTCAGGTGGTCCAGTGAGAATCAAGGGAGAAGGTATGAACAAAGTACCTAGCAAGGTACACAGAGTACATGGTAACAAATGCTAGACATTTTCCTTCACAGAAAGATGAAGTTCAAGTTCTAAAGTGATAATTACTTCATACAGCCCTTTATGTTTGAAAAGGCCACCTTTCACAGGGGTCATTACAGTGAAACTGGCTTGGTGAAATACAGTTCCTGCTCAAGTGTGCATCCTAAGTTGCTTCAGTCGTGTCCAGCTCTCTGTGATCCTATGGGCTGTACAGCCCGCCAGACTCCTCTGTCCATGGGGTTCTCCAGGCAAGAATTCTGGAGTGGGTCATCATACCCTCTTCCAGGGGATCTTCCTAACTCAGGAATCTAATGTGCATTTCTTGTCTCCTGCACTGTTAGCTAGGTTCTTTACCACTGCTGCTGATGAGTCGCTTCAGTTGTGTCCGACTCTGTGCGACCCCACAGACAGCCTCCTACCAGGCTCCCCTGTCCCTGGGATTCTCCAGGCAAGAACACTGGAGTGGGTTGTCATGTCCTTCTCCAATGCATGAAAGTGAAAAGTGAAAGTGAAGTTGCTCAGTCACGTCCGACTCTTAGCGATCCCATGGACTATAGCCTACCAGGCTCCTCCATCCATGGGTACCACTGGTGCTGCCGCTGCTAAGTCAGACAGAGTTATGTCTGACTCTGTGCGACCCCATAGACGGCAGCCCACCAGGCTCCCCGCTCCCTGGGATTCTAGCACCACCTTAATCCTGTTCTGCGAGCTCACACCTCCCTCTTCCCCTAACGGTACAAACACTGACTTATCTACTTCCCTCATCTTTATTCCCAGCACAGGCCTTCACTGCCTTCTTCAAAATCTACACTAAGCACTCTGAACAGCACATTTCAGTAGAACATGCCCTGGGCTGGGAACCAGAAGACCCTTTTCCCATTTCTCAGCCTGCTTCCTGCTTTCACAAATATTCCACTAATATCCGCTATATGACCAGGTCCTAATTCGAATTCTTTGTTCTCTGATATGTAAAAATTAGATGACTTTATCAGAAGATTTTCTATAATATATAATCTATGCTAGACTATAGTAGTATTTTCATATTTTATTTTATTTTTATATTCAATATAAAATATTAGATGAATGATGAAACAGTTTTTTTATAAGCATTTTTGTCTTCTCCTTAAATTTAATGATCAGTGTTAAAATTATTGCCATTCAGTGATATGCTGAATGACATGAGTCATATGGTTTTGTAAGCATATGCCAACAAAATGTGATTTACTGAAACACTAAAAATTAAAACTGAAGACATTTATTGGGTTTTGAACCTGACAGCTCATAATTTATTGATCAGTGTTTTCAGAGAAATCCAGGAAGTAATACTTAGATGCACAGCTGAGTTATGAACTATGTTTGGGAAGCAGATTATCTGTCACTGCCAGACATTCCAAGTGTTCAACTTTCAATTTTACTAAGATAGCTTCATGGATATTTCAAAACATCAAAATGAAAAAGGCCAAGAAAAGGACTGGTTATCTATTATCACTTAATACTCTCTATCTGGCTATGAGTTGAAATGCCGGGACGCCCAGACTTGCTGCCTCATACTGTTTCATTCGACTCAGGATCTGTCTCTTATACACATCTAGATGTGTATAAGAGACAGGTAAGCATATATACCTTTAATGGTTGATGTAATTTACAGAAACTGAATGTGTAATTTATGCTTTCTGTAAGGATACTGAAGTGCTTCTTTTTTTTAGTCTCAATAATTTTAGTGTTTATAATTGAGTGATGCAACTATTTTTTAGGTACTGGAATTATTTTAAAAATCAAATATGTGCTTACATATTTGATTTTTTGATAATTTTTATTTCAATAAATAAAATTTTATTCACTTTATTTTATTATTAATTATAACTAGTTATTAATTGTTACTATTATTATTATAAATATCATTATTTGTTATTTTTAAACATAAAAATCAATTGTCTTTGTTTCTGGTAACAAGATTGAGAAAGCATCATTACCTAATCATGCCACTTACAAAAATATTCATTAGTAGGAAAAATAGAAAAACTACATGAACTTAGATTATGGAGTGAAAACACACATAATATAAAATGCATGTCACATCAACAGACTCTGCACTTATCTAGGCAATGAGTTGTCACACTCTGAAGACAGGTCCCATTTTCCCTGAGTACATATATAATACCTCTCTTGAGAATGCATTCTGGGGATTATTTAATTTAGGAAATATCCAGGTAGCTAATTTCCTAATACCATCATTTAAATGTATTTCCTTTTTATTTTTTTTTTCTTAAGGAGGAGATATCTGATCCTTAAAAATTGAAAGCATTTAATATAAACTTTCTCTTCTCTAGAATAACTCTCGTTCCTTTTGCATTTTGCAACATCTTAATCAGGACATGGCTCACCTAAACTTTGATTTCTCTCATATCCCTCTTCATCTGGACACCACTTAAGTGGACACGTCCATGGGCCATCCACGAGGGTACAGCAGAAGGCAGTTACTGACATTTAAAGTTTCACTCTCCTTTTTCCAGAGGGGAGTGTGCCTTTCTCCCTTCCACTCCCATACTGTGAAAACATCCACCTGTGAGAAAAAACTATTCAAGAAGCAGAAACTAAATTTTCAGTTCTCTAAGACACTGGCATACCTACTCCTCACATCTCTGTACCCTTTCCTACTTTCACAAAGGCAAACAGGACTTTTGAAACTTCCAAAGAGAAAACCCCCAGCAACTGGACAAGGTTCTGAGCTGCTCTAGTCAGAAAGTTTACACTTGAATATTCCCAGGGCTTCCCAGATGGCACTAGCAGTAAAGAGCCTGCCTGCCATTGCAGGAGATGTGGGTTTGATCCCTGAGTAGGGAAGATCCCCTGGAGTAGGAAGTGGCAACCCACTTCAGTATTTATGCCTGGAGAATCCCCATGGACAGAGGAACCTGGCGGGTTACAGTCCATTGAGTCACAAAGAGTTGGACACGACTGACAAGACTTAGCATAACACATTCCCAAGTCTGGCTGCCATAGAGCCTCACATAACTGTTTCAGGAAAACATAGTTAAGGGTATGGAAAACGTGTTATGATTTTGCTCTAGAATTCCCTCTACTGATTTGAGTCCCCTTGGCTCAACCACTTGTAAACAAACTTGAAAAGTCATGTGGTTGAATCCACCCCAGACACGCAGGGTCACCTACCCTTTTAAAACCCTTTGCAAACAAACATCCCTTCTGATATAAAGGAATTATGGGCTTCTAATGTATTTTTATTAAAAACACAATAGGTCTAGGGGACAGTTACAGATAGGTAACCCCCCTTCTTTCTTTTCATGCATTTCAAAGTCTTGCACGACCAACTTCACCAAAGATATACTATCACAAGATAATAGAAGAGGATCATAAAGGTCAGATCTTCTTATAATCCATAATTAAAGGGCCCTCTTCTACCCACTCTTTTTAACAGCATTAAAGGATTATCAATGAGCTGTGTTGTGTGACTGCCTTCATCAGAAAGGAAAGGTTTCCGGTTTAGAAATGTGTCCTCCAGAAGGGAGTGCCTGGGAATCCTTCAGAGGAATCTATAAAAGGACTTGGCTTTCAACTGCTGCTGATGGAGAAATAGAAATGCTGACTTTTGAGCATGGTTTTAAATTAACAAGACAAAATTTGCAAAGCAAATTTGTTATAATATGTTCCAAGGTCATATCTGCTGAGATTACATTTTTACTAGTTTCTTTTTCTTTCTTTTTTGGATGGGGGGGTGGCAGTGAAAAAGTATTTCAATGCCAATGACCTAGAGTAGCTTTTAAAGACCTGTGGTTTCCTTTCTGCCTTAAAATGTTGATGTTCAGAAGGGACAGAGATTGGGCACTGTTACATCTGTAGTTGGGGCAGTAGAATTGGAATTCTCCAAGCCAGAGTACTGGGGTGGGTATTTCCTTCTCCAGGGGATCTTCCCATCCCAGGGATCAAACGCAGATCTCTCACATTGCAGGTGAATTCTTTACCAGCTGAGCTACCAGGGAAGCTTGATGAGGCTAGAAGGCTTTTCTAATCACTTTCCCAGATTCTCTCTACTGGTCTGAAAAGATCATCCGTTCCCACGTGCCACTGTTTATGGCTGACAATACAAGATTTCCTTCAGCTGCTGTAAAAAGCAGACTGTAAATGTACACTTTTAGGGCCATCATAGCTTGCTCTGACACACAGAATCTGGGTCCTGTGCAACTTTCAGCTCCGCCAAAACTTAGCCACTACCCTTTCAGCACAGAAGATTTCAAAACACCCAAGTGCCATGGATATCACACACCTTTCCTCTGAGCTTTGGTGAACAGGACAGGGTGGAACTCCTGTTTTACTTTATTAGAGATCATTTCAGGGATGGGAACCAAATCCCGCAGAAACCCTCAAATCTAGTTTAATACATTAGATACTGAAATACTTTCCCATACTTTATAGATATTTTTTCCCAATGACTATACAGTCACTGTATAAACCCAGATACAAACACGAGTGAAATTTAAAAAGATAAAAGAATTCTAGATAATGTAAATTTAAAAGCCCTCTGCTCACAAATATATTAACAGTTTTCCTTAGAATAGCAATAGAATTTCAGAAAAAGCAGAATTTCTTCCTCAACTGAAGGATAATTTTCTCAACTGTTTATTTTGCATTTCAAAGCATGACCAAAGGGCAACAGGTGACCTTTAAAAACTCATCTGAAAATTCTTCTTGCAGTTTATTTATAATAATGTGAGATTACATAGTGTTATGAGTTAGCTGATGCTCAAACTCTTGAAAGGTTTTCAAAAGGAAAAGGATAGGCGAGATCAGTGGTTGCAAGGTTATAAACCTCCTTTAATCTCAAGCAGAACATAATGTAATTTTTAAATTACAGAAGTGCAAAGAAATTAATTTTTCCTTTCTACAATAAGCTTCTAATTAAGGGTATTTTCTTTTTGGGAGGAATGAGGAACAATCCTGCTAAAAAAGCCTCCCCAACAAAACAATCTGTAAACTCGTTTATAGGGTAAGTGTTTTTCCAGAGTAGTGGTCTATCTTTATTGTGTGTTAAAAGTATTTATTGGAGAAACTTTGATTTGGCAAAATAAGACAACTGTTTTATATCATAAAACAAAAGAAACAGCCTGCCAAATCCCCAACAATAAACTGTTAGGAATATAAAGGAACTCTGTTAGATCCTTGGAAGAATAAACAGGTTTTAAAAACAATCATAAAAAGCCACCTTCAGAGTAACAACAGTCCACCAGGGCCCTGACTTCAGCCCACACTGTCGCTCGCTCACCTCCAGGCACATGGTCCCAGTAGGGAACTCTGGTCCCCATCAAACCTTGCAGTGGCTTAAGGCTAATGGAAATTAAAAGCTTTATCATGTGGTCTCTGTAACTGATAATTCCCTTAGAATGCATGCATGGAGCACAATGTTAACAAAGAAAATCCCATTTCTAGATAAAGACATTTTTCTTCCATATTTATATTCAAAAGATTGTATTAAACCTGATTGATAGTCTTCCTGTGTTTCTCTCTCTACCACTGGATGAGATGCTAAGAAAGATACATCCTTTTACAAAAAAGATAATAAATGTACTTCAAATGTTAACCGTTGTAATATTAAAAGAAAAGCAAAAATAATGCCAAAGTGTCTGACACAGTGAAGCTTCTAAGAAGAGAAAAAAATTCCATCAGAACACTTTAGGGAATGGCTATCTACCCTCTGACAAGTTAACAAGCACAATCTGATCATCACTTTAAAGGTTAAGCTTCATTTAAAAAATACCAAAGTGTACAATGACACAGCTGAAAAACATGCTTTTCTTTCCCAAGACTGCAAAGAAATTGCGAAGTTTTAAACATCAGAAGAATCAATATGTCCTTTTTAATTAATTAAAAACTATAATTTAGAAATGCGGGTAACAGACCATCATGTTGTCTTTAGAAAGGTATGTTTATCAAAACTTAAGTAACAAGACTGATATTTAAAGTAAAATAAAAATTTTCATAAATCATAAACTTATTTTATATATGTACTCATAAAAACAACTTATAATGTTGAGAAAGTAATTAAGAAATGATTTCTTCTTTTTTCACATTTTTGAATAAATCATTCCTATTGAATTCTTTGAGTCCACTGGCCCTCAAAATTTTAATATTTCTCAGAATTATTCAAAAAATTTTTAAATACATTAATAATTTTTTGTACTTATAATGACAGTATTCACACTTTTGGATATTCATTTTTGTCTCTATGCCAACAAAATGTGATTTACTGAAACACTAAAAATTAAAACTGAAGACATTTATTGGGTTTTGAACCTGACAGCTCATAATTTATTGATCAGTGTTTTCAGAGAAATCCAGGAAGTAATACTTAGATGCACAGCTGAGTTATGAACTATGTTTGGGAAGCAGATTATCTGTCACTGCCAGACATTCCAAGTGTTCAACTTTCAATTTTACTAAGATAGCTTCATGGATATTTCAAAACATCAAAATGAAAAAGGCCAAGAAAAGGACTGGTTATCTATTATCACTTAATACTCTCTATCTGGCTATGAGTTGAAATGCCGGGACGCCCAGACTTGCTGCCTCATACTGTTTCATTCGACTCAGGATGCCACTGCTGACTTCTCAACTATCAGGAAAAAGTCAATCTCTAAGTCTAGGGTAGCTCTTCCTCTAAACTAGTTAATACCTTCGACTTGATAAGACCTACCCATCAATCAAGGTGACATTATCCCACCTGATGCTACAGGCACCTCTGAACCCCTCAAGAGCTTCTGTCTTAATACAACTGAATTATACCATCCAAAAACTAGAGAGGAGTCTTAAACACAATAGATAGAATGCCACACCTAGCCTTAAGGAGCTCACACAATTCATCAGGTAAGAGGGTGCACTTCCAGTCTGGAGTCCCTACGGGGCCAGAGCAGGTGTCAGGAGTCTGGCCACAGGAGAAACTTAATAGCAGGACCTTGGCAAAGTTAGGAGAGAAACTTCCCTGCCCAGTGTGGCTACTTTGCCCCTGCCCCCAGAAGAGAGCGAGAGAAGCTTCTTGGGGATGGGAGGGAAGTGCTTCTATCGGTTTTTTTTTTTTTTTTTTTCTGAAGTATAGTTGACTTTCCTAAAGGAAATTAACCCTGAATTTTCATTGGAAGAACTGATGCTGAAGCTGAAGCTCCAATACTTTGGCCACCTAATGCAAAGAGCCAACTCATTGGAAAAGACCCTGATGCTGGGAAAGACTGAGGGCAAAAGGAGAAGAGGGTGGCAGAGCACGAGATGGTTGGATAGCATCACCAATTCAACGGACATGAATTTGAGCAAATTCCAGGAGATAGTGAAGGACAGGGAAGCTTGGCATGCTGTAGTCCACTGGGTCACAAAGAGTCAGACACGATTTAGCAACTAAACACAAGAGTTGATTTACTATTTACTACTTGCTATTACTACTTTACTACTTACTATTTACTAAAATGTTGTTTTAGTTTCAGAATTTCAGGTGTACAGCACAGTAAAACAGTATTTTTAGAGATTAGGCTCCATTATAATTTATTACAAGATAATGGCTATAATTCCTTGTGCTATACAGTATATCCTGGTGGCTGTTCTATGTTATACACGGTAGTTCGTTTGTATCTCTTCATCGCATACGACTTATTTCAGGGCTGCAGCCCTTCTTGAGACCCCTGTCCACTGGTCTCCAAAATGCAAGTGCTCAAGCCAGTATCTTTAGAGCTGAAGTGGTTCCCTTTTTTCCGGTAACATTGCTGGTGATAATACCACCAGTGGAAGAAAATAATTCCCCCTTCACTCTCCATTCACCTATGTTTGTGGTCCTGAGGGAGACATTCGGGCCACTTTTATTACTTATCTCTTAGGTCTGCAAGAGAGAGCAGAGAAGTCTCTCTTTGAGTATCAGTTTTAACTGCTGGCATGAGCAAAACATCTCAAAGGTGCTGGAAAGTACAACTACTCTCCCTGGAAAGGCAGGGGAAAACCACAGAAGAAGGGCAGTCACAGTGGGTCTAGAATGAAAAGTGCTTCCCCCACCCCAAGAAAGAATTTCAGCTTAAGGAGCAGGCAGAGAAACAGCTGTTTCACAAAGAGCATATGCGCAAACCGGGGCATGGTGGTGGGAGCCAGTGGAGAAAAAGGACAAGTAAAGGACTGGATTATCTATTGTCATTGAATACTCCCCCTCTTATGGGCTTCCCAGGTGGCCCAGGGGTAAAGAATCTGCCCGCCAGTGCAGCAGACTCAAGGGACATGGGTTTGATCCCTGGGTCAGGAAGATCCCCTGGAATCGGAAACAGTAAACCACTCTAGTATTCTTGCCTGGAGAATCCCATGGACACAGGAGCCTGGCAGGATACAGTCCATAGGGTCACAAAGGGTCAGACACAACTGAGCACAAGGTGGTGAGACAGCACTCCCCTCTGGCCTCATTCTGGGGTGCTAGGACGCCCAGACTGGCTGCATCATACTGTTTCCACTCCGTGCCTCACCCTCTGCCAGACCCTTTACCTATATCACCATTTATGACCCAACTACCTGTCTAAGGAGGTTACACTGTCCCATGCTAAGCAGAGTGAACTAAGGCTCAGCAAGCTTAAGTAACCTGAACAAAACCACATGGCTCTTGGGGGCAAAGTCCAAATTCTCCAGTGACTATCAAATTATCCCTGGCAATGGGACTCTTTTTCAAACAAAATCTGATTTAAATCAACAGCCCAGATAATCAAAGGTTGACTATATATTTTAAAATATCTTTGAACTGAACTGAACTAGAAGGGGAGCCACCTCAGCTACATAGCCAAGTGGTAGGGATTCTGGAATGAATGGAAGAGAGAGTGCAGATGAGAGAGGGCATCCCACTCAGATACGGGAACCAGACTATCAAAGGTTAACCTTTAATTAGCAATTCCTCAAATATCACTGGCTAAACTATAAAAATAAAGAATGCGTTCAGTTCAGTTCAGTTCAGTCCCACAGTTGTATCCGAATCTTTGTGACCCCATGGACTGTAGCACACCAGGATTCCCTGTTCATCACCAACTTATGGAGCTTACTGAAACTCATGTCCATTGAGTCGGTGATGCCATCTAACCATCTTATCCTCTGTCGTCCCCTTCTCCTCTTGACTTCAATCTTTCCCAGCATCAGGGTCTTTTCAAATGAGTCAGTTCTTCATATCAGGTAGCCAGAGTATTGGAGTTTCAGCTTCAGGATCAGTCCTTCCAACGAATATTCAGAACTGATTTTCTTTAGGATGGACTGGTTAGATCTCCTTGTTGTCCAAGAGACTCTCAAGAGTCTTCTCCAACACCACAGTTCAAAAGCATCAGTTCTTCAGTGCTCAGCTTTCTTTATAGTCCAACTCTCACATCCATACATGACCACTGGAAGAACCATAGCTTTCACTAGATGGACCTTTGTTGGCAAAGGATGCATACCTGTCTGCTAAGTTGCTTCGGTCATGTCAGACTCTGTGAACCTATGGACCATATGCCACCAGGCTCCTTGGTCCATGGGATTCTCCAGGCAAGAATACTAGAGTGGTTTGCCATGCCCTCCTCCAGGGGATCCTCCCCACCCAGGGATCAAACTCGAGTCTCTCATGTCTCCTGCATTGGGAGGCAGATTCTTTACCACTAGCACCACCTGAAAAGCCCAGAAATAAAAGATAAGAACCAAATAAACCTTTCTGGTACTTACACTTAAATTTTAAAATGGCACTCTCTTTCACAAACTGCTTTTTAAATGTGTACCTCAACAGGAAAAAAAAGTCTATCTCCTACTTTTCAGAAATAGTATGCTGTAATGTGTGTCTAACATAGCACAAGACAGTTTAGGGACTGTCACTCAATTTACTGCAGTCACACAGAAAAAAGTGGCTGACATTCCAAAAGCACTGCACTTGCAGGAAAACTGCTGGAGTCCCCAGCACAGTATCCCATGGGCTGAGGGTTATTTTTCACTCAACTTCTGCACCAGACATAGTTATCCAAGGGGAGTCAACTTCCACAGATTCCTACAGAAGTCCTCTCTGAAGCTGAAATCAGCCCCACTTCCCTTCTCAGAGATTATCTTCAGCAATGGTTCACCCTAAGGCACAGATTTGCGGGGAAATTCTCTCTCTCTCTCTCTCTCTCTCTCTTTTTTTTTTTTGGTTAAGAGCAAGCAAGAAGACGGATCATCAAATATAGCCAGCAAGTACCTAGTACTACTTCTTAGAACACACTGCTGTGAAGGTCTCATATAACTGACAGACACTTACGCCAAGACACCTAAAACCACTGGTAGGCTCACCTTCTAAGCATTCAGGTAAGAAGACAAAGGTGCCCGAGGAGGTCTGGTGGATTCTCACTGATCCACGAGATCCTGAGCAAACTCCCCAAACACTCAAAGTCCAGGAGAATTTTTTACTATATATTTTTCAATTGTAGGTTAAGAAAGTGCTATGGACATAATACGGGCTTCCCTGGTGGCTCAGTAGTAAAGAATCCGCTTGCCAATGCAGGAGACACGAGTTCAATCCCTCTTGACAGAAGAGCCTGGTGGGTTACAGTCCATGGGGTGGCAAAAGAGTCGGACAGGACTTAGCGACTAAAGCAGCAATGGACATGATGAGCACTACTAAGTGCTTTTATAGCCTCCTCTTATAAATAAGGTCATTCCTGAATCTTAAACAGTCGTTTAATATGATGAAACATATTTTAAAAATGAAAAGACTACATTAGAGGATTAGAGAAAATGTAAATTTAGTTAATCCCTTCTAATCTGAAAATGCACACACAGGATGGTTTTCGATTTTTGTACGTTGGTTTCATGTACTACTAGTGACTTTCTACTGTGTCTTTTCCTGTAGGAAAATACAGGAACAAAGATATGATGCTCCCTCAGGTCCACTGTCACATACAAGATGGGCTAAGCTCCCAAGGGGAGAGGTGAAAGGCAACCTCAATTAACTGGTGTCTTTTCTCTTCAGTTTTAATGACCTAAAATGCATTTTAATAATAAGAGCCAGGGTGATCCTCTGAGTCTTCTGCTAGTTATCCAAGCAACTTGCTTTTATATGATATATTTTCCTTACGTGATATATTGTCCTGGAAAAGAAAATAGCTTAAGCTTCTATTTGTGGTTTTAAAGATGCCTATCACATAGATAATATATTAAATATGACATAGTAATGGTTTAAAGTTATAAAATAAATGTCCTAGGGAATGTAATGTACAGCATGGTGACTTATAGTTAATAACATTGTATTGCATATTTGAAAGTTGCTGAAAGCAGTCCTTAAAAATTCTCATCACAAGAAAAATAGTTGTAACTATGTGTTGTGATAGATGCTAATTTAGTAAGACTTATTTTGGGGGGCTCCAAAATCACTGCAGATGGTGACTGCAGCCATAAAATTAAAAGACGCTTACTCCTTGGAAGAAAAGTTATGACCAACCTAGATAGCATATTCAAAAGCAGAGACATTACTTTGCCAACAAAGGTCTGTCTAGTCAAGGCTATGGTTTTTCCAGTGGTCATGTATGGATGTGAGAGTTGGACTGTGAAGAAAGCTGAGCACCTAAGAATTGATGCTTTTGAACTGTGGTGTTGGAGAAGACTCTTGAGAGTTCCTTGGACTCCAAGGAGATCCAACCAGTCCATTCTGAAGGAGATCAGCCCTAGGATTTCTTTGGAGGGAATGATGCTAAAGCTGAAACTCCAGTACTTTGGCCACCTCATGTGAAGAGTTGACTCATTGGAAAAGACTCTGATGATAGGAGGGGTTGGGGGCAGGAGGAAGAAGGGACAACAGAGGATGAGATGGCTGGATGGCATCACCGATTCGATGGACGTGAGTCTGAGTGAACTCCAGGAGGTAGTGATGGAGAGGGAGGCCTGGTGTGCTGCGATTCATGAGGTTGCAAAGAGTCGGACAAAACTGAGCAACTGAACTGAACTGAACTGATTGGGGTAAGCATCCCACAATACATACATATATTAAATCACTGTGTTGTATACCCAAAACCAATGTATTACACATCAATTATATTTCAATTTGTTAAAAGTATACATGCAAATACTTTACAAAGTTCAAAGACTTATTAAATTGGAAGGCAGCCATGGAATTGATAGCAGAAATAGATGAGTAATGAACATGATAATGATGAAACTGACCTTCAGATATGCTATTCTATCTTCTTATTATGAAGGTATGATTTGAGCATTTATTCTATTCTAATTTAGTATCAACAACTATGCCCATGGAATTAAAAAAAAAAAAATTCAGTAACTTCTAATCTCATCTCACCCAAAACTTACAGGCTACGCTATGGTTGCACTGGCTCAGTAAGAAGCATGTGCAAACAAACTTTTTCACTAATATCATGAGACTTCCATCAGTGACATCACACCCCTGGCTCTTCTCCTACTTCCAGGGCTGCTCCTAATACTTCTCTGGATGTTCCTCTGACCACCCTTTAAGGTGGAAATCCCAAAGCATGCTCCTCAGTCACCTTCTTTGTTCAGTCTCTGTTCTCGGCATGACTTTATTACCAACTACAGGCTAAAGACTCTCAAATGTATGTGCCCTTTCTAAATTTATCATCTAAGCTCCACACCCATCTGTCCAAATGCCTACTTGCCCTTTCCTCTGAGATATCTCACCTATAACTCAAATGTTATGTGTCCAAAACTGAACTCGTGAACGGAACTTGGGAGAAGTCTTCCTCACCTATGTGAATGTTACCACCATCCCTGCTAAAATCTTGGAACACCCTGGACTACAATTTCCCATGTGCTATCAGTTACCAAGTTCCACTGGTTCTGCCTTCAAAACCTCCCTTTTCTCTCTCCACTTCTCTCATCTCTGCCACCACCCAATCCAACGCCCTGTTATCTCCTTTATGTATTCTTGCTTCCCCCAGCCCCTTCACCAGGAAACCCCTAGAATGATATCCAAACTCATTTGTCAGTCCTCTTTTTCTCAAAACTGGCTCTGTGGATTTCCGTTTCCCTCAGGACACTACATGATGGCGCTGGCCCAGCTTACAACTTTTCCTTCCACCCTCTCTCCTAGGCTCACTTTGATCCAATAACACAACTTGCTCCCTGTTTCTCAAAAACAACCCAACTCTTTCCTTTCTCAGCCTTCCTGTCTGGGTTTTTCTCTCTGGCAAAGATCTTCTCCAGGCAAGCTCCTCTGGTCTCTGGTCCTATCTTTCTCTGGTCCTATCTTAACAAGACATTTCTCAGGGGAACCTTCATTCCCCCTCTGACTCATGACCTTCTCTCCTACTAGCCTGTGTGTCTTCATGTTATGAACCACACTTACTATTTATGACTTATTATTATTATTTGCCTCTATTACTACAGTACCAGCTTCCTGTTTCCCCTGTGAATACAGCTCCCTGTTCCCCCAGCATCACACACAGTCATACCGAGAACAGAGCAGTTGCTCCACGGGCATCTGTTGACCAAATGAATGCTGATGTTTAAGGAGACTTTCTGGGCATGAGCCAAGTCACTAACCCTGACAGTTCTGGTTCTTATTAGGTAGCTAATCTCAGGCCAAATTTCACATTGTTCCTCTTCCTTAATCCACATGCATCACCCCTTTCCTCAAGAGTCAAGATCAAGAGGAGAAAGACCTGGATTTTAATCTTGTATCTGCATCAAATACTTAGTAAGTGAACTTTAGCAAAAGTGGATGGGTTCTCCAGTCTTCAGATTTCTTACTGTATGAAAAAGTCTCCTCAGGGCACTGAATCTGTGAATGCACACTGTTTTCTATCCACAACAAAATTGTGCTCACACCCAAAGCAAAACATCCCCTTTGAAATTCTCTGGGTTATCCTTGCTTCAAAGTCTTTGTCAATGTCACTCTCTTTTGATCATATCACTTTCAAGAATCTTGAGATGGAGTTCAGGCCCATCAGGCAGGGCCTACAGGAGATGAATAGGCCTCCACTCACTGAATATTCCTTCCTGAAACTAGTTAATTCTATGAGGATTGGGCCTAACAAAGCTTCCAGGGTAGGTTAGGATCCCGGCAGGTGCTTCCTTGCTTCTCAGAGTAAAGTCCAAAGTTCCCTCAAGGTCCCAAGGCCCTCTATAAGCTCTTGCATTGTTTTAATCACACCAGCCTCTTTGCTATTCAAACATTCCAAACCTACTCCCACCTCTTCTGCTGCCTCCTCTTGCCGTTGCACTTCCTGCTCTCAGCCTGGAGCTCTCCTCCCACCTAGACATTCTAATGACTCCTTCCCTTCCTTTCAATCAGGTCTTTGCTCAAATTTCAGACCTGATCCCTGAGGCTTTCTGTGTCTAGGCTATACTAACCTCCCCCCTACCCCTATCCCAGTGCTCTCTGTTCCTGAGCTGGGCTTCATTCTTAATATTTGTCATTACAACTATACACACATTGGCTGTCTCCTCCAACTTGAATGTAGAGATCATAAGGAGAGGAACTTGGCTTTGTTTTCCATTATATAGCCAGTGTTTAAATAAGTAGATACTCAGAAAAAATAGTTATTGAAAGAATGAATGAGTGAATGAATGAACAAAGCAATGAGTAAGTGATGTTCTGCTAGCAACCAAGAAGGCAGCAGAATCAAGAATCTGCCAATCTAAAGCTGCAGGAATATGTGGGGACTTCCCCTAGTGGTCTAGTGTTTAAGACTCTGTACTTCCAATGCAGGGATATGGTTCAATCCCTGGTCAGGGAAATAAGATGCCAGGTGCTGCACAATGCAGTCAACTGCAGGAGTATGTGAGGGTCAGGAGGAGCGGAGGCCATGAGGTAGATCCCAAGGCTTGGGAGCCAAGGGGGTGGGTTTCGTGGGGCCTGGTGTTGAAGCGAGGAGGATGTTGCAGTCAGTGCCAAATGAACACTGAGTCACTGATAGCCAGGGAATCCCCACGGTAATCTCAACAGAAATGAGAATCAGGACACAGGTGGCCCTGTTACCTAAAGACGCAAGGCACATGCTGCCTTTTCCATCTTTGTCTTCTTTTTGTAATCTGTCTTTAAGAAAAACACTTAACCAAATTCTACACTGAAGACTTCTGTGAAATAATGCATGGCTTCACTCACTACTCTCTCCTTTCCCCAAGCTTAGACTCAGGGACACCACCCAAAGATCATCTTTCAAAACTCTCCTCTTTGCTCTAAGTACTGACCAGATTACCCTCTGGACTATGAGTTCCTTGTAAGAAGCCTGTTAACTCCCAGAACTGACCACAATGGACGGCACTTGGCACACTCTCCATAAATGTCTGATGACTCAGAGAGGATATTTTGAACTCAGTCTCCTGGAAAACACTGAGTTAAACATTCATTTACAAACATCATTAATTATATGTTATCACCATCTATATTCCATTCTATGAAGGCTGGCAGAAGAGTTCTGAACAGAGGTTGGTTCAACAATTGGGAGATTCATAAAATAAATAAGGAATTTTCACATGTGCTAAATAGAGTGGGAAAAAACCAACTGATACTAGCAAAACCTTTATCTAATGTGTGGACTTTGCAGAGATTTCCACCTATACTGTGTGGGGAGAAGTATTTAAAGAAGATAATTATAGCTGCGTATTAGATATTTATATTCAATATTTCAACTGTTAATTTTGACCCTAATTGAAAGTCATTAATATTGATAGTACAGTTAACATTTTATCTAATTTTTTTCCAAAGATATTATTTGGTCTTTTTGTAAAAATACTGTGACTTCAATGTGATTCTATATCCTAGGATACTTTACTGACAGTATAGAAGATTCAATATAACTGATTCAGCAAATATTTACTGAATGCATACCATACACAAGCCACTATGCTGTGCTGTGCTTAGTTGCTCAGTTGTATCTGACTCTTTGTGACCCATGGACTGTAGCTCGCCAGGTTCCCCTGTCCATGTGGATTCTCCAGGCAAGAATACTGGAGTGGGTTGCCATGCCATCCTCCAGGGGATCTTGCCATCCCAGGGACTGAACCCAGGTCTCCCTCATTGCAGGCGGATTCTTTACCATCTGAGCCTTGAGGGAAGCCCTAGAATACTGTAGTGGGTAACCTATCCCTTCTCCAGGGGATCTTCCCGACCCAGGAGTAGAACCAGGGTCTCCTGCATTGAGGTGGCTTCTTTACCAGCTGAGCTACCAGGGAAGCCCCACTATGCTAGGAACAGCTTTTTTTTTTTTAAAGCTTTACATAAGAACTTCCTCGCAGACTCATTAAGCTGCTTATATTCTATGGATAAATAAATATTTGCATTTATATTAAAAACTTTTTGAAGGGACTCATTTGAAAAGACCTTGATGCTGGGAAAGATTGAGGGCAGGAGAAGAAGGGGACGACAAAGGATAAGATAGTTGGATGACATCACCGACTCGATGGACAATGGGTTTGGGTAGACTCCGGGAGTTGGTGATGGACAGGAGGGCCTGGTGTGCTGCGGTTCATGGGATCGCAAAGAGTTGGACATGACTGAGCGACTGAACTGAATACTGTTTATGGAGGGTGATATACTGTTAAAGGTGGATATACTGTTTATGGAGGTGGTGCTAGTGATAGGGAACCAGCCTGCCAATGAGGGGACATAAGAGACATGGGTTCAGTCCCTGGGTCTAGAAGATCCCCTGGAGGAGGGCATGGCAATCTACTCCAGTATTCTTGCTTGGAGAATCCCATGGACAGAGGAGCCTGGTGGGCTATAGTCCATAGGGTCACAGTCAGACACTACTGAAGTGACTTAGCATGCACTCACACATATGCATACTGTTTATGGAATGTTTTCAGCCATTTAATGATATAGGGCACACCTTGAACAGAACAACCCAAGAAGTTTCTAAGTGCAAATGCCACTTTTGTTCCTGCTTCCAATACGATCGTCACAGTGAGGAACTGCTTAACATTCTTAATCTCAACCCCTGTGATTAGGTTTTTAATTTTTGGCTGCACCCTGTGGTGTGTGGTACCTTAGCCCCCCAACAAGGGATCAAATATGCATCCCCTCCATTGAAAGGCAAAGTCTTAACTACTTAGCCAGGAAACTCCCTCAACCCTATTTTTAATAAATGACCTCAAACATCACGCTCCAAAAGAAAAACTTCCTAATGGTTTCCCAGTGCCCTGAGAATAAAGCCTACTTTCCCTCCCCAATCTGCTTCCTCGGTGGCTCAGTGGTAATGAATCCGCCTGAAATGCAGGAGCTGCAGGAGACGTGGGTTCAATCCCTGAGTTGGGAAGATCTCCTGGAGAAGGGCATGGCAGCCCACTCCAGTATGCTTGCCTGAAGAATCCCATGGACAGAAGAACCTGGTAGGCTACAGTCCATGGGGTTCCAAAAAGTTGGACACAACCGGACATGACCGAAGTGACTTAGCAGTATGCACACACCTCTCCCCAGTATGCAAGACTGGTCTTAATTTAAATGTCTCAAACCCAGAGAAGTCTTTCCTACCCTTTGATCTACAAAAACCCAGGCACTCTATTCATTAGATTTCTTACTTTCCTCACAAGCACTTTCTACTCTCTGAAGCAGACCTGTCTTTACCACTTAGATGTACACTCCACCACAACCTTTGTTTTGATGCCTACCATATCCCCAGTTACCAGCATGTAACATTTATTGAATCAATTATTAATTAATGAACTTCCTACAGAGCTTGGGTACTTTGGGTACTACTTTATGCAAGCTATGAGAACTTTTATATGTCTCATCAGAAAGCAACCAATAAATGTTTAGGTCATGATTTCCTCCCTGTTTTTCTACATTACCATGTATAAGATAACCTCACATTTGACAAAATGGGTCATAAATATGATTCAACAGCAACTACTAAGTGAATCTCACTAAATAATGATTTGGTAAACAAATGAATGAAAACAATTTTTCTCAAAATTATTGACTGAGATCCATAAAAGAAAATGGAATCATAACACTTTAATAATTTTCTCCTCCAACTTTTAGAAGAAAACCAGAAGTATTTTTATTGTAGTTGTAAATTATTTCTGCAGCAAAATAGCAGTTGTGGAAAAAACTGAAATTGGAACTCAAAAACCACCTCAAACTGACTGCAGTGGTAAGTTCAATAGTTCCCTTGTAGTCTGAAGCAACGTTTTGGGCAACAAAACACCCCATGGAGGTTTGAGTAAGCTCCAAGTTACTCCTTCTTGTGGAATAAAGCAAGGGTCATCACTCTGAAAACGAGATACTTTGATATGGTTGGCTAGTCTTTGGGAAAGGGAATAAACCCAAAAAGTTCAAAATTCAGGATCTTTGCTTGACTTGTTTGGTGGGGGATCAGTGACTAAGAGGGCAAAGGGCTTTGGGGAGGGGGTATCTCTCAGGTGTCCACATACAACATTAGGGCACAGCCGACCTCACATTGTACCCACCAATACAACCTGCTCCTGGGTCGCCTGCTCAGAGAACAGCATGAACGAAATAGACACAGACCCATGCTCCCTGGGTGACAGCCCCTTCCAACAGTGTAGGGACCACAAGCACAATGATCCCAAATGTTCCAGGAGTCTAGGAGTCCAAGCACCCAACCGCCAAACTACAGAGACAGAGTTGGCAGAGGATTTTGGCCCTAAAAGTGGGGCCTTTGTCCAGCATCATCTTCACTAGGAGGTGCTCCACACAAAGATCTGAAGAGTGCCCTTACAAGATGTGCCTGCCTGTCACTGGCTTTAAGAAATCATTCACAAACTAATGTTCTCTCTGTCATGGGCCCCTATATGGATATTCAGGACCACTCTGTGAATAATTTTTTTTAATGGAGTGACTCATCACAACATCTGACCAATCACCATTATAAAAGAGAGGTCTTGGTAACAAAGAACAAAATCAGCAATTGGCGAAACTGCTATTCACTTTAAAAAATAAATAACCCCTCATGCAAACAGGTGAGAGGGGATTTCTGTGCACTGGCAATCACAAGTTCACCTACTCTAGAAATCGGTTTGGCAGTAAGTACCAAAGGTCTTAAAGTATTCTTACTCTTTGACCCTGGAATTACCCTTCCATGGATCTTCCTAAAAGAAGTAATCTGAAATATGAACAAAGATTTCATCAAAATGTCAGTTATAATACCAGATATTTGGAAACAGCCTAAAGGTCCAATTTTAAGGGAATAGTTAATAAATTATGGTAAATCATGCAATCAAATATTATACAACATTAATAAAGCTTTCCGAGAAGCTGGAAAATATTTAGGACATAAGGTTAAGCAAACAAAGTGCACTTAACTATGGAAAAACTTCATTAAAAATAAAGAGGAAGAAAAATGCCAAAATGTTATGGGTACTTTTGGGTCATGGGATTATAGGCAAACTTTCTCCCTGATTTTTAAAAATACATAATATATTTTCCAAAGTTTTCACTGGAAGCATGTATACTTTTATGATTAGAAATAATAACATCCTTCAGAAATGCTAAGTAACCCTGCTGCTGCTGCTGCTGCTGCTGCTGCTGCTAAGTTGCTTCACTCGTGTCCGACTCTCTGCGACCCCATAGACGGCAGCCCACCAGGCTCTCCCATCCCTGGGATTCTCCAGGCAAGAACACTGGAGTGGGTTGCCATTTCCTTCTCCAGTGCGTGAAAGTGTAAAGTGAAAGTGAAGTCATGTCCAACTCTTCGTGACCCCATGGACTGCACCCTACCAGGCTCCTCCGTCCATGGGATTTTTCAGGCAAGAGCACTGGAGTGGGGTGCCATTGCCTTCTCCATGTTGGGCTTAGATATGGTCAAGTACATCCTCCAACCCTATTGAAGGCATGCACACACACACACACACACACACACAAGCTACTAAGTGGTCATACCAGTAGAATACAGATCTTTGACCCATTGGGATCATATCAGTGTTAGATCGGTTAGGGTTACCTCTACTTTGTTAACATGTCTGACCTTAAATTCACGGGAATCCCAGGCTACACCTTCGTATCCATCCCTGTAGATGTGAAGGCCACAGATGAGTGCCACAAATCCACTGAGTTACATACCGATAACTCTCTCTAAGGGTAATAATAGGCATAGTTCATAAAGCACCCAGCCTTGTCTCACAATTACCAGGTTGATCATTTTTAGTATAATTTAACAGTTCCCAACATAGAGGAGCCTTTAAACCTAAGTGACCATAGCCTGGTGTTAATCATGTAGATTCTCTCCATAATTGTAGGAGTTTTCCTTTTTACAAGTAACCCTACTGTATTACAAATGCTTGCACATGTATGTTCTCATTCTTGCACTGAGCTGATCTGATACTTAGTTTGCCAAGTGAGCCAAAAATGTGTGCCTCTTCTATGCCAAGATCAGCTGAGAGAGAGGATGGAGAATCTTTGAATTCATACTGCATTTCAGCCCAAAGATGCTGATTCTCAAAACTGCAAACATGCCTCAGCAGTTGCCAACCTATTCAGCACCTCTGTGATTAGCTCACTGTTTGCAGAAGAGCCTGCTTTTTCTCAGCATCACTTTCATCCCCAAAGCCCCTCTTATCCTTTACCTATTGTCATATCTCTACCAGGTTTATTTCAATGCATCATAATCACTGATTCACATGTGGTTTTTTCATTAGATTATGAGATTCTTGAGATCCTCGTTATCTTGACATCCCCGGAATCTTACAGGGTACCTCGTAAACAGTGAGATCTTAATAAACGCTGTTAACATTAAATACAATTTTACAGAATAGGAAGAAAATCACCTCAATAACCCCCCAAAGAAGTATTCACTAACAGGCTCCTATTGTAAATGGGTATCTCGGACAGTGCATAATATCAGATACACTGTGGAACATAATTTCCAGTTTATGAAAGAGCACAAAAGTAGCACAGGCATCTGGGAGCTGGCCTGGGCTCTCTTGTTGGATGAAAACGATTTCACAGAGCATCAACACCAGATAAGGCCACTCGGTGACCATGATGGATCAGAACAAAAAGAAGACCACTGTGGTATCCTATCTGAACACAAAAACACAAATATCCAATCCCCTAAATGACCAGTAGTCTCCTAATCTGGCTAATGAATGTTTGCTGCGTCTCTGCCAATTATAGTGTTAGCCTCTCTAGTCTTGCTCCTTCTAGATAAGACTTATTAAGATACAAACTCATAAGATTATTTCTGCTTCAATGCAGAGCAGTCCTGTTTCTTTAAACCCTCTTCCAAATCACTTACAAGACCAAATCCTATAGTCACTCATTTCTGACATTTACTGCAACGCTCCAGGTTTTCCTGTAGTGTGCATTTCCCCTCACTGTAACAAGTAGCAAACATAACCTGTTCAACTACAAGTCATCTCCCAGTGGTCTCTGGCTGAAAGATATTGATAAGTTCCTGGTCATGCTACCTTGGGCTTCCCAGATGGCTCAGTGGTAAAGAATCCATCTGCCAAACAGGAGACATGCATTCAATCCCTGGGTCAGAAAGATCCTCTGAGAAGGAAATGACAACCCGCTCCAGTATTCTTGTCTGGGGAATCCCACAGACAGAGGAACCTGGTGGGCTACAGTCCGTGGGGGTCGCAAAAGAGTCAGATACAACTTAGCGACCAAACGGCAGCAACAGAATGCTGCCTGGACACCCTTTCTGTCACAAACTCATCAGAACTTGCCTCCTCTAAGAAGCCTCCCCTGATCTGTCTTCCAGGCTCAGACAGTTCCATTCTTTTTAGTGTCCATAACATTTATGTTCAACTGCTCCTAATAAGTTTGTACTTCATAGTACTGGCTAGCACTGTGATCTTCATCACTGTCTGAAAGATCCTGTCAACTCTAAAATCATACTATTCTATTGCGCTGCTTTAACATTTTAAACATGATTGTCTTACCTCTCCAAATGAGCTATGGAGTCTCGAAAATATGTCTCAGATATTTGTTCTCATGTACCTTCTCATTCCCCTTCTTCTTACCATATGTATACACAGTTCACTGCACACAGCAAACACCTACATCCAGTCAAATTTACACAGTGACCAATTTGACCCTGAATTTGTTGGGAAATGGTATGTCACTCATATTTCATCAGTAAACAACTCTAAATGTTTCATCATTTAGAGCCTCTTCAAGTTTGGACATTCATGGCTGGAGTGTATTCTGCATTCTTGCGACATTGAGCATGTGCTAATGCTCTTCCTCTATGTATCTATTTCTTATTTATCGTATTTCTGGGAAAAGTACCTGCATGTCTAAAGGTAAATTCAGGTCATGGCAGCTGGCAAAGGTCCCTTCTCTTCAACTGAAATCAGTAACTAAAATTAAGCCCTCCAAACATCTGACTTGCTGACGTATCTATCCTGCGTAATGATAGAGATCCTGCACTGAGGGGAAAAATCTACCAGGTTATTGAGTTTTCTGCCAAAGCCAGACACAGTCCTGCTGGACAACTCTGTTCAGATGACCTGCTCTCAGCTCCCATTGAAATGTCTAAATGTTCAACTCACAATCTCCCTTTCCAATCATATGCCTTTGCTGACTTCCCCAACTCTATGGCCCAGACTTGAAATTGACCTTGCCCTGCCGGAACCAGGATGACTCCCTGAAGACTCAGGATGAGGTTGAGATACAGATAGATTTTGGTTTCCATGACAGCTCCATCAACTTCCAGTCTGGATCCAGGAGCTTAGGCAAGTAATTTAACCTCTCTAAGCCTTCATTTCCTGGCTCAACAACCAAAAAAAAAAAAAAAAAAAGCCACAATACATCTCCTCCCAGGACTCTAATGAAGATTTGATGAGATTATGTACAGAAAGCATATGGCAGATTGTCTACAAATGTTAGCTCTTTTTCCCCAATAGTGCCTGACAACTAATAGAACTCCATCTCCCTCTAAGGAGCTGCCCATGCTGTATTTGTATTGACTTCCACCACGAAGGATATTTAAAGCGAGGCAGATGGCAGAGTTCCTGGCCTCAGATCAACAATCAAGCTCTAGTTGTTCTATTGATCTGCCCACCTGTTCAACTTCCTGAGCTGTTTCTACCCACGTTCCTCGTTGCACCCGAAACCCAAGCCAAGAATCTATGCCTGTGCCCTTCTTACTCAGGCACTAAGTTTGCTACTGAACCCCAGTACTCTACCTCTTCACCCCAATAGCCTCCATTCCATCCCCTCTGTCTGACCTGTATTCCTGGCAGTCTGGATGCCCATCGGATGGTCCAGTTTGGCACTCATCCTTCAATTTGGCCTGATGTACTGGATTTTTATCTTGACTTTGAAGACAGTGTTGCATAGTTTAAGCACAGGCTTTTGTTTCAGATTGCCAGGGTTCGAGTCCATTTAATGACCATATAACCCTGAGCAAGTCATTTACTTCCCTTACTTTCTGTTTTCTCACCTTAGGGGGCTTTTATGAGTATGGATGTAAAGCATGTAACATGGGACCTGGCACACTAGGTAGGCCTTTGATAAATGTCAGTGCTACACATATAAAGGTTTTGCCCCTAGGATGTGTGGTGGCTACAAGATGCCTCTCGATACAGCCCGTTTGCTATGAACAAATGTGCAACACACAGCCACTTCACCTACTGACCCAGCCTACCTTCTGGTCTTGCCCCTCCTGATTTGTTTTATCCTTCTGATGCTTCTGTCAACACAAAGCTTCCTTAGTCCTCATCAGACCTTCATAAAGTTGCTCACACAAGCCAATATGTTAGCTTGGGACCAATCATCTTAGGCCTCCTAAGTGATAACCCTAATCTCTGCCCACTGCCTCCTCTCTGCCCAGTTCCCACAATCTCAACAAACCTATTTAAACAATAGTTCTATGTTCATCTCTTTACTTCCTTGTTCAGACTGTCACTGTGTCACTAGATCTTGTAATGCCCAAAGTAGGAGGTCTCCAATCTCATGATCCCAGGATGACCAAGGCTTTTGAAAATAAAATCCTTAGGCTGAAAACAGGGCACAAGGGTGTTTCCTAAAAGCACATGGACATGGATAAATTGTAGGTTCCTCACTCCGTAATCCTCTGGATCCTATCACCAAAGTCTAGACATGGAAAGAACTATTTCATCTCCTGACTTTCCCATTTCTGGAATTTCATGGCCTTGGGCATCTGAGTTGCCTCTACACACAAAGTTCACATCACTGTCCAGGAGGCTATCCCCAAAAAGGAGGGAGCAATTCTCCCCAGTAATAGACATGTTGCTTTTGATTGGCAGCCTCATAGGTTTGGGGGATCTATATGATCTTGACAGAACTGTCTGTCGTGGTGTCCCTCCCAGTCCTTTGCTCCCCCAACCACCAGCACCACATACAAACAGGGTTGGGCACTCCATCCAGTCCAAGACTATTTCAGCAGAACTCTTGGCTGGACATGGAGACTGAGTCAATGGCCACCAAGCACAGCCAATCAGAGACCTTTTAGAAGACTTCCATAAATGGAACCTGGAAGAAACAAGTCTTCTCTTCCTATGTATCAAAAGCCCAGGAATGCAGGTTTGGAACTACCAGTGCTCACCTTTCTCGGCACGTGAAACACGTGGAAAGGGGCCTCAGAGTGAAGCTGATTCAGAAAGAAGAGAAACTGAGAAACGGGGGCGCGGGGAGAGCGTGTTCCAGCCATGAGGCTCTGTGTTCCAGCCATGACTAAAGCAAAGTTCACCTTTGGACTTTCCAGTCACATGGCCAATAAATATACTTGATTTTTTTTCTTTTGCTTAACACAGTTAAATGTAGGTTCCTCGTGTGCATAACCAGATGAATCCTGATAACTCTCTTCTGCACGAACACAGGGTAAAGGGGAGGGGACTTGACCCCCGTTAGTGTACTTAATGTCTGGAGCAGAGTGACAAGAACACTGTAGAAAGGAACTTACATGTCCACATCTTCACATTTTGTTCACACTCCCATGAATTTTGTGTAATTTCACATCTGGTGACAAAATTTCCAAAGAATAACTTGCTACTGGAACATATTCCATTGATTAATAGTACAATGACCCAAGAATGCCCATCTTTATATGAGAATTTTCTTTTTCCAATTGCACTCAAAGTTTTTGGAAGAGTCTTATCCATATGGCAACCCACTCCAGTATTCTTGCCTAGAGAATCCCATGGACAGAGGAGCTTGGTGGGCTACAGTCCACAGGTCACAAAGAGTCGGACACAACTGAAAGACTTCACTTTGACTATCCATGACTATAATACTCAAATCACCAGAATTCTTTCTGGGGATGGGGAGGGGAATGAGATGAGGAGGAAGCCCTGAACAGGAGTAATCAAACTAAAGATCAACAATCAGAATTTCCGATGTTTCAGGTCTTAATATCACAATTAGAGATTCTTAGCTTCCAGTATGGGCTTCCCCAGTGGCTCAACAGTAAAGAATCTGCTTGCAATGTGGGAGATGGGGATTTGATCCCTGGGTGGGGCAAATCCCCTGGAGCAACACACTCCAGTATTCTTGCCTGGTGAATTCCATGGCCAGAGGAGCCTGGCAGGCTACAGTTCATGGGATCACAAAGAATCAGACACAATTGAAGCAACTTAGCATGCATACATCTTCCAGAATATAACTTAAACTTTTCCTCATACATTTGAAACTTCACTAAAATCTGATGCCACCCTTATCTCTGTCTCCTATTTACACAAGGTTTCCAAAGTGTGTTCTAACTTCTCCTGTCTCTATAGATCCTGCAAAAAAGCAATGGAGCATATTGGCACAAACATGCTCTGTGAAATTAGTCCCGGTTTCATCACCTTTCTACTTGAATAATCTTTTGGAAATGTAAAGAAAATCAACTGCCATCATTTGTGAAAATTCATTGAAAACCATTAAGGACTAAGTGGATGTTGCTAATTCATTATTTTGTTACGTATTTGAACTTGTAGAATCAGTGCTGGGCCAGATGTCCGGTCTCCTTGACCTCCTACTATCATGAGCATTACTCTTTCCCAGTGTCCAGTGCAACCTCCAGCCTGTCTTCCCCCAACCCAAACTCTGCTCACCACACCACCCCCACCATATCCTGACTTCTCTTCATCAGGCAGCATTCTACAAAGAGGATGAAAAGATCACAGCCCAAAGTCCTTGGTCTGCCAACGAGAGCAGAGAGACTGAAAACCCTAGAAAGGTATCCAAGGCCACATAACCAGTATCTCAGCCAGGGTAACAACTTGGGTTTTCCAGCTCCCCATCCAATGCCCTTGGAAATCCAGTGTGGACCAGACCGCTGATGCTCAGGGACCATTGCAGATGCTCAGTGATCTGACACATTTTCCAGTCCCCTCCCTGCCAGCCTGCAAACTCACAGGAGGAGAGGCTAATTTGCCACCAATCAGCAAACCTAGCACCATGTCAAGGGTTCGTGGATGTTTTCTAAGTGGTTGGACACATATCAGATCTTAGCAGAAAAAGCATATCTTAAATCCTGAAACAAATATCCTTGACAAAACTGCAAATCATATATCCCATCCCTTAATAAAATGAAGGGTCCGTCTTACTGCAGACACATTTTTTCCATCTCTACACAAGTTCTTTTCCCAAATGTGCTTTGTTTGACTGAACTCCTCATGCTGTCTCTCATTTAGCAAAACTAACATGAAATGAAATTTATTTTAGAATTGCCTCCTCTTTTAGACTATACATTCTATATGATAAGTAATAGGTATTACCATGAAGACAATTTTATCGTCTACCAATTTTGGTGAAAAAACATAAAAAAGTGACATCTGTTATCTTTGTTCTTATCTATTTTCTTAAATTTCTGTTCCTTTATGCTGAGATTTATCATGGGAACAAGAAAATTTAAATAAACGGTTTGAATCCTCTCCCCCTATATGCTAGTAGTTATCTTTGTCCAACGAGCTGTTGTCAAAATGCTTAAGCTACAAAAGTTCAAGTATAGCAATGTAGCTCTTGGAATGTTCAAAAGCGTCACTAGTAATTCCTCTAAATTGGAATCAAAAGAGCAGCCATCACACTTTACAGTGATCTTTCCTGAAGAATCCCTTCCAAAAAACCTTTGGATATTACATGCATCTCCCTGAATCTGACTCAGAAGCAACAGGTTAAATCTCTCTGTGTCAGCTGCCTGTAAACCGCATACAGATGCTCCCCACACAACTCTCTTTCACTGAAAGCTTCCCCAGCCTAGGATACAAAGCTAATTATAACCAAGGTTACAAATTATAGTTAAATCATCTCACAATAATGAGCTCTATAGTAAGACTTCATTAGAGAAAAATCATTCCTAACACTTCAGAAGATATATTTTAAGAGTTAAAAAAAAATCTCAAACATTAATTTACTTAAGAAAAACATTATTTTCTGTTACGAACAATTCCTTCACTTAATCTGTCTGAGAAGCATGAAACTAAAGTGTTTCTTGCTTTAGTGGATGCCTCTGTATAGGGAAAAAATAGTAGAAAAATAAAGTAAGGTTTGAGAAGTTTTGAAGTTCAGCCTACTTTTCACAAAATGGTGATATAGTCCAGTACTGGTGGCCAACTGAAGGTCATTTTACATGTTTCTGTAAAGCAAGACATCACAAGCCAGCAAAGTTAATAGCTTTCACAGAGCTGTTAATATTGTTCATAATTTTGTAGTCCTTCATAAAGAACTACAAAAAGTGTACCTTAGAATTCGGTTTGACATCAAAACTGAAAGAGTTCAATATTCTTACTGACAAATAAGAACAGTTGTCAATTCTTGAAATGCTTTTTGTGTCCACAAGTACCTTTGAAGGTCTTTAGAAAAAAAAACCGTAATAAACACTTAGGTCCAACATACATAGTCCAATACCAGGCTAAGGTGTACTTGATCTGACTTCAGTGAGTAAATTACATATATGGGAAGCATCTGACTTTCTGGCATTGCCTATGCCTGGTACTGAATAATGAATTATTCTGATTATATACACCATTCACACAGACAGACAAATACTTCTCAGTGGAAAACTAGTGGCAGTAAATACCCACAGAGAGCCTGTACCTACAAAATGTGAAATGCTGGCTTAGGCAATTAATTAAAGCAAAAGAATGATTAATGGAGCAAATCTTGCAAACGTTCAGCCCTTTCTCTTAAGGACAGATTATATACGGAGAAGAATAGCGCTGAATTTGGCAAATAATTGCTTCGCCTCTCCATTTTGTCTATGAAGATCCTACCACATACAGATTTTCCTTTAGGAAACCCTGACCGCACTTTGCTCTTGCCAAGGACTACTATAAATTAATACTGTGGACATCTTTACAGAGAATGCCGCCTCTGGAACGGAGACAAAGGAGGGTGTAGCTTGGAGAAACCCAGCCAGGCGCTCCAAGGCTCCGGGGTCCTGGGAGGCTGCCCTTCACCGCTCCTCTTGCGCTCCGGGGACCAGGGAGTCCAGAACTGATGGCGGGTTTGGTTTAGTCTCCAAACTTTAGGAGACAGTGTTTATCCTAACTCTGGGGGCCGAGGTGGGGCGGGGAGGGAGAGGGTGGTGAAGCAGCGCCCCGTTTCCACCGCACCGATTGCCCACCCACCTTCCCATCCCCGGCAGCATTCTTTCCTTCCCCCTCACCTGTCCCGAGCGCGGGGCCGCGGGGGTCCAGTCGCCTCTCACGGCTCTCACTCCCGGAGCGGGTGGGACGTCGGGCGCCTCCTGAGCAGAGCGCAGGAGGCAGCGGGGTTGGGGGCGTCAGCAGAAACCTCCGCAGCCTTGGGCAGCCGCGGTCGCCCTCCCCATCCCGGCGGGGCTCGGGCAGCGGACGCGGCGCGGCCACCGCGGGCGGATGAGTCAGGCGAGGGGGCGGGCGGCAAGGGCTGCCGGAGGGCCGAAGTGGGTGGGGGCGGCGGCCTCCGGGCCGGGGGCGCGCCGCTGGCTGCGCCCGCCGCGGGTCGCCCGGCCGCCGGCCGCCGCCATAGGGCTCTCGGAGTCCGAGCGCTCCTGCCCTCGGTGGTCACCCGGCGCCGTGCGCCGGGGAGCGGACGGGGACTCAGCCGCACAAGACAAAAGACTCACGGGGGCTGAGAGGAGAAAAGTTTTCAGCGGTGCTCAGGTCCCGACTGAACAGATCCCCACCGAACCTCACGTTCCAGTCGCAGAAAGAGGAGTCTGGGGGCGGCGCGTAGGGTGCCGGGCGGGCTTCCAGGAGCGTGGCCACGCGATCGCGACCCGGGTGCCAGAGAGTCTCCCGCTGCCCACAACCGGTAGGAACTCCCCAGGCCCTGCCGCCCCCACTCTCGCCGCCAGCCTCCTCCTTGAGGATGCAGACAAAATCCAATCCCCCTCCCCAGGACTCCCAGCCCCCAGGAGGCGCACCCTGGCCTCAAAGTTGCACTTGCAGTGCAAGGATCACCGCAGACAAAACCTATCGTTGGGAACAAAATACCCACTTTCTGGGGGTTCTTCTCCCGGCTGGAAGCCCAGAGGGTGGAAGAGAACACACCCACCAGCCGGGCGCGCCTCTCACCGGAACCCCAGGATTCGGAGCCGGGTCCCACCAGCCCCTGGACCATTGGGGAAGCCCCGGCTGACTCCGGGTATTCCTGGAGCCGACGCTGCAGGACTCTCGCTCCACGCCCCTCGGACTCTCTCTTATCAGACGCTGCCTAAGCTGGTCGGGGTCCCCCTGGCGGGCTGCGCGGGCGCTGCGCGAGCGGAACCAGACCCGGGGTCTACCATCAACACGGCCCTGGAGCGCCCACCCGATCTAGCACCGAGAAGAACCCCGCGAGAATTGCCTGATATGAGGGTCATGGGTAGGGCGGACGAGGGCGAACCGGATCTTTGAGAGCTTCGGCGATTAGTGCTTAGGTTCAACTCTAAACGTCACAGCCAAGGAGGACTATGGGTTAATCTTCCTTACCCTCAAACATCCAGTAAATGGGGACTGTCCCCGGTTCAGGGTAGAAGGTTATCTGACGTGTGCGTATGTGTGTGTGGGTGTGCACGCGCGCGCTCAGTGGTCCAACTCTTTGTGATCCCCATAGACTGTAGCCCACCAGGCTCGGTGGAATTTTCCAGGCAAGAATACTGATTTGGGTTGCCATTTCCTCCTGCAGAGGATCTTCTGATCCAGGGATCAAACCTCGGTCTCCGTGTCGTCTGCATTGGCAAGCGGACTCTTCACCACTCTGCCACCTGGGAAGCTGCTAAAGGTTATACTAGGTACTTCCTATTTGGCAGAGACCGAACTGGTGATTGTATATATGCAGGTCAATTCAGTAAATAAAGTTTTATGTAAAACTCGGGATTACCAGATAGTCCACCCACGACCCTGCCATGTATAGAGCATGCAATCCCCCAGCGCTGCGTGTAGGGTATACCTGTGGGTCTCCTGAATATATTTAAGCTGATGACTGGAAGACAAGTATAGCATTCCAGTGCAGTGAATTTGTGTCTTTCAATGTACAGTCCGCTGATTTCATTTTCAACAAAAATTTGTTTCTGGATGTGGGAAATGTACAAGAAAGAGAAGAGAATTCCAAGCAAAACTTTAACATTAAAAAAGAGTCTTGGATATCAGATTTGGCAATGAGGAGAGACTGCTGTAGAAATGGATTTCTGTGGTTCACTCTTCCTGTCTTGACTAGAAGAATTGGGAAATTTGACACTTTCAGTAAAAATTTTGCAATCAAAATGTTAAAAACAAAACTAAAAACTAAAGGGGTTGGAAGTTGGAAGGGGTAGAGAAATGAGTCACCCCTGTAAACCATCTGTAAGTTTTATTTTTGCCCCACCTGTCTCTATACTCTTTAATCCACAGCCACCTGCTCAACTTGCTTAGGTGTTCTCACACATTTGTGCAGGGATGCCATTAAAGGGCTGTGATTCCAAGGGGCCTTCCTTTTAGTTGTAACCTCTCCAATTTATAACAAACTATCTTGAAACCACATTTTTCTGTAGAGCTCCTGAGAGATATTTCCTAATTATGTTTCCTAGTGGCTTCCTAGGAAATGAAGAGTGGGCACAAGTGATCAAGATCATCAAACGTGACATCCTAAGACAAATAGTGGCTCATTTAAAACGGTCATCTAACCATGTTACACTCTGAAAGACTGAACCTGCCTCACAGATGAAGGCCTTGAAAGAGGCATAAGCACATTCTTTTGGTCATAAATACTGATGAACTTAAATTTCAGTGATTCAACTTAAAATAAAAAACATAAGATCACCGAAGGAGAATTATTTACATTTCCATTTAAAAGAATTACTATTAGTCCCAGAAAAAAAAACAAGGATAAAATATTCTATAGAGGATTGTTTGTAATTCAGTAGACCAAGCAACTTCCAAGATAAGTTCTTGGCATTCTCATAAATTCTTCCTTGGCATTGAGTGCCCAAGTCAAACTCAGGTAAATTTTTAATCTCTACTAATGGGCAGTATCTCTCCATGTGGAAAAAGAGCAGTCAAAATACCATGCCTGTAATGGGTTTCAAATTTAGCTCCATATCCTCCTTTGAGGTAATGGATGGCACCTCTCACCATCAAGGTGCACTGCACTTCACACATAATATTTTTTGCAGTGTCCTTCTGAGATGCGTCAATTTCCACTAGAACAAGCCCATCTTGCAAGAATGTGTAGTGGGAGCAAAACATTCACTATAATTCAAATTCAACTAAATACTAATGGAGGGAAATGAACCCTCATTTCTCCCAACCCTTAGGAGGAGCAAACCTTTTTCAAAGTATTTTATTTCCAAAGTATTTTTTGCAAATTAAATGAGTAAGGCTCTTTTAACCTATGACACAGATCCTCATCACATTTTTGGTTACACACACACACACACACACATACACACACACACCCCGAGCTTATCTTAATGCTATTAACAGAATAAGACGCTTCCTCTGGAATTTAGAATTAGATTGAGAAAAATGTAGAAATATGCAAATCAACATTTTTGTTCTTGGTACACTACAAATGTAAGCCCAATGGATGGCAACACATTTTGAATGAATTGATTTTGAAAACACACATTGGAATGGAAAAGAACAAGTATTCTTAAGTAGATCATGTAACAAGGCTAAGGAAAGACTGGTGAAGTTTATGTGGAATGGTACTCATTTGCTTTTGCCGTAATTGTAACCCATAACATCTCTAGATCTGAGCAAAAAATTCCTCAACCAGAAAATAAAAATATCTTCAATGGCAAACAGATGGAATTGTTTGCCAGATTCTTATCTGAATTACTCTGCTCCAGCTGTGAAATAGATTGATAGTCGTAAAGCCCCTGAGGAAGCTTGGCTGTCACCCAGAGTTGCCAGCAAAGTAAGGGGTAAAGAAGGACAAAGTCAAAGAAAATTGCCTATTTGAGTTTATCCTTAAAATACGGAATTGGTAGAAAGAATCCAGAAGAAAGTAAAAGATAGCAAAAATATATTTAAAAGTAAAAATTTTTAGTATACTGTATTGGTGTTTTTCTTTCTGGCTTACTTCACTCTGTATAATTGGTTCCAGTTTCATCCATCTTATTAGAACTGATTCAAATGTATTCTTTTTAATGGCTGAGTAATACTCCATTGAGGACCCTGTATGCAAGACAGCAAAAGAGATACAGATGTGTAGAGCGGACTTATGGACTCTGAGGGAGAAGGAGAGGGAGAGGGAGAGGGAGGGATGATTTGGGAGAATAGCATTGAAATATGTATACTATCATGTAAGAAATGAATTGCCAGTCTATGTTCAATGCAGGATGCAGGATGCTTGGGGCTGGTGTATGGGGATGATCTGGAGGGAAGATGTGGGGTAGGAGGTGGGAGGGGGGGTTCATGTTTGGGAGTTCGTGTAAAAAAATAAATACAAAAAAAAAATAAATAAAAGTAAAAATTTTTAATCATTTCAATTTCACTCTTCTTTTGAGTAGCATTCTGCTGTATTTTAAATTTTTCTCTCTTGTTATGTATTGGCTAATAGTTGAGTAGATTCAGTGGCAGAAAGATGCTGCTAATTTCTGTTCATCAAATGTGCAAGTTAGATATCTCAAATAGATACTTTATAATATTGAAGCTAATACTATTGCTTAAATATTTTATGAATTCCCTATTTGTCCTGATTAGATTCTTTCTACCTGAGGACCAGTTGCAGCATCCATTTTTAAATTGCAGAAGCGGATACCCTCTCTCCTTTCTAAAGCCCCAGTTCTTTCCTCTGGATATGTTTGTGTATACCTATATAAAGAGAAGGATCACCAGATAGCTGCTAGCAGCCCAAGAAGCATTTGCTTTAATAGTCTGTCTGTGCATTTTGTTGCAAGAATCTACCCACAGAGGATATTAGAGATTTGAGAGAAATGGCAGAGGTGGCATGGGGGAGGGGCACACCGGGTCTACTGTCCATGGTACTGAAACAGCCAAGCGGCATTAGCACCTGGCTATTCAAAGTGTGGTTGGAGGCTGGGCAATACTAACATCACTGAGGAGTTGTTAGAATAGTAGGATCTCAGCCCCAACCCAAACCTCTTGAATGATATTCTTCAATTAACAACATCTTCAAGTGATTAGTCTGCTTGTTTAAATTTGAGAAGTGTTGCCCTAGGACATGATTTCCATCACCTTGTGACTTCCCTGGTGCTCTGCTTAAATCACCCCTCGTTTCAATTCTCTCCAGACACACACCCCAAATGTTGCTCTTTTAGCTACATTTTTTGGTTATGGTGGCGTGGTGTTACCAGAGAGCACAGGCTTTGAATCAAACAACTAGGTTAAAATCTCAACTTGTACTGACCATTCTAAGCTTCATGGCTCTCATTCATAGTGTCAATAATTATAATATGTCCTTATAATGCTGTTGTAAGAATTCAACGATGATAAAGTAGTATTTGTAAAGTACTTAGCCTGATACAAAGCAGATGTTCAACATGTCTCTCAACCACTGTGTGAAGGATGCCCTCTCAGCATAACACTCTTAGGCACAGGGAAAATTTATTGTAAAACAGTTTAATCTCCAATTTCTGCTCAATTAAATCAACAGCATGTCACATACATATTAACTTGATAATATTTGATAAAATAAAAATTTTTAATGTACCAAATCTTTCAGTTTAGAGTTTTTACAACCATAATTTATGATCTGGAGTAAAGAAAGATAATGTCTTTCTTGACAATTATATTAGATATGTTTTCTATTAAATTAGAATGAGATAACTTTTGATATCAAACATGTTTACAAATATCTGGATGTCTTAATTATACTACCAATAAAAATGTGCACATCACAGAGCTGACTTTGTAAACAGTAATCATTTACAATTATGTATAGATCTTAATTAAGTTACAATGCTAGTAAAACAGAATGCAGTTTAAATTGTGCTATTTAGAAGCCCTGAAGATACCCTTTTACAGATTTATTTTATTTTATTTTGCATTCTTTTTTAAATATTCTTTTTCATTATGGTTTATCACAGGATATTGACTATACATTAGGACCTTGTTGTTTATCCATTCTAAATGTAATAGCTTGCTGCTGCTGCTGCTGCTGCTGCTGCTGCTGCTGCTGCTGCTGCTAAGTCACTTCAGTCGTGTCCGACTCTCTGCGACCCCATAGACGGAAGCCCACTAGGCTCCTCTGTCTCTGGGATTCTCCAGGCAAGAACACTGGAGTGGGTTGCCATTGCCTTCTCCAATGCATGAGAGTGAAAAGCGAAAGTGAAGTCGCTCAGTCGTGCCGACTCTTAGCGACCCCTGGACTGCAGCCTACCAGGCTCCTCCGTCCATGGGACTTTCCAGGCAAGAGTACTGGAGTGGGGTGCCATTGCATCTACCAACCCCCAAACTCCCAGTCTATTCCCTCTCTTCCCCCTTTGAAAGGAGGAAGTCAATTTGCTATGTCTAGAGTCCTTTTCTGTTTTGTAGATAGACACATTTCACACATTTATTTTAGAACACGAGGCGATACTGAAAAATTCATTTTTTGAAGGAAATGTCAAATTTGATCATCTATTTTATTATAATAGTCATTTGATGAATTTTGACACTTAGAATCATTGCTCATTGTGCCAGTGATGATCTGAAAACACATTTTTCTATAAACGAATGAACTATAATGAACTTGAGCGGGTCAAATTGTCTCTTAGGCACTACATACAGTCTTTAAAATTGCTAGAAAACAACTTTTAATATACATTAGATGTCATTCCTTTCAGCTCCCTCATTTTTAAATTTATGGACACAAGATAAGTACCTGTCTCGGGATCATATAACCAGAGAGTGGTGGAACCATGACCAAAACCTGAGTCTTCCTATTCCTATTTGGTGCTTATTCAACACTTGTAAAACATGATAATTACACATTGTTTTAAAGTGCCAAGGGGATTGAGAGATGTCAACATATCCCTGAAAGTATATACATTTCCCTAGTCTTACCATATCTCCACAGCAAAGGAAACAACCTTGTGATAAAATAAGCTGAACTTCAGTTTTAGTTTGTTCATTCCTTCATTCAGAAAATATTCACACAATGTATTGGACATTAAATTCAGCTAGACTCCAATAAAAATGAAAGACTCAGAGCTCTTTTCTTCATGTTTGTGACCTGGAATGTTTGGCATTTTCATAAACATATGATTATGGTATGAAAAGTACCCTAACCAGGGTACAAAATGGTAATATAAAGTAAGGGTCATCAGAAATCATTCAGAAACTATAGTTCAAAGACATTGACATACAAGATCTTGGTCTTAAAAGAAAAAAAGGCTTCAGAAGGTTGATGAAGGGGAAACAGAATTCAGAGAAGGAAAACTGTGCGTGCAATTTCCAGGCGAGAAAACAGCGTGGTACATCAGGAGGTGTGTCAGTAAAGCCAGTGCGGCTGGAGTGTGGCAGTAAGCCAGAACTATCAAAGGGGGTTTGGAGAGATCGGCACAGACCAGCTCACAAAGGGCCTTGCCAGCGAGGTTAAAGAGCAAGTTTTAACCTGGAAAAATTAAGGAACATTCAAATATTCCTATGGAAGCAATGGTAAAGGGTGGTTGGAAGGGATGGGGGACTCAGAAGCAGGCAGATGAAGATGTTAACAGCTTGGATAAAGGAAGATGACAAACTGAACTAGGATACTGGAAACAGGGATAAATTGGAGAAATTCAGAAAAGTCTTTATTTACAGTCTCTAGCTCTGATAGTGCATGATCACAGCAATGCGCTGCCTTTTCTCTTCATACTACTTCTGCTAAATAAGAAATAAAGACTAAGAGTTCATTGACTGTTTTCACCAGTCTAATTCCGTGTCCTCAAAAACATATGATTAGACTTCTCTGGTGGCACAGTGGATAAGAATCTGAACGTATCAAGAACTTTATGCCAATACAGGGCATGCAGTCTCAACTGCTGGCCCGGGAAGATTCCTCATGCCACAGAGCAACTAAGCCCAAGGACCACAACTACTGAGTCCACCAGCCTAGAGCCTGTGCTCTGCAACAAGAGGAGCTATGCAATGAAAAGCTTGCATGCCGCAACGAGAGAGTAGTTCCCCACTCACCACAACTAGAGAAAGCCCATGCAAAGCAATGAAGACCCAGTACAGTCAAAAATAAAATACAAATAATGAATAAAAGTATACGATCTGTTTGAGTTAAAATTCAGATATATGTATGTATATGTGTATATATATATATATATGTATGTAAGATGTGTATAAGAGACAGGTGCGTATGTGTGTGTATGTGTGCACGCGCGCGCTCAGTGGTCCAACTCTTTGTGATCCCCATAGACTGTAGCCCACCAGGCTCGGTGGAATTTTCCAGGCAAGAATACTGATTTGGGTTGCCATTTCCTCCTGCAGAGGATCTTCTGATCCAGGGATCAAACCTCGGTCTCCGTGTCGTCTGCATTGGCAAGCGGNGTGTATAAGAGACAGATATATATGTATGTATATGTGTGTGTGTGTATATATATATATACAAGAAAGCAATGGATTGCAATATTATCCCTAGTAACAGAAATATCACGGTGAACCTTCATGTAGTATTTACTATGAGAAAGGCAGTATTTAAGCATTTCACATTTATTAATTCTTCACAATAAGTTCCCAGATTAAATGCTAGTCTTTATCCATTTACAAATGAAATAACTGAGAATTAAGAAGGTTGAAAAATTTACGTAAGTTAGGAAGTGGAGGAACTGGGTTTATGAGCCCATGCAGTCTGTTGCCGGAGTCTGGGCTCTCAAGAACTACATTAGCTTTCTCTCGGGGAAAACTAGAAATCACTCCGTGCTCATCACTCGTTAAATTATGATATATTCATATAATGTTTAATACCATGTCGCGTTAAACAGAAAAAGTCTACATCCAGCAATATGGATAGATGTCAAGGAGACACTGGTAAGTGAGGAAGGAAGTTGTAGAACATCTGAAAAAGAGTGATCTCATCTTTGTTTAAAATGTGTGTGTGTGTGTGTGTGTGTGGTGTAAGGCATGAAAGGATGCATACTAAAAATTAGCAGAGGCTACTAGTGGGGAATAAAAGAGTGAAAAGAAGAAAGTGAAAGTGAAAGTCATTCTGTTGTCTCCCACACTGTGTGACCACATGGACTATACAGTCCATGGAATTCTCCAGGCCAGAGTACCAAAATGAGTAGCCTTTTCCTTCTCCAGGGATCTTCCCAACCCAGGGATCGAATTCAGGTCTCCTGCACTGCAGGCAGATTCTTTACCAGCTGAGCCACAGAGGAAACCCTAAAGTTGAAAGAATTCTTCTTATTTTACACAATTTTGATCTTAAATTGTTTTATAGTGACTTTACATCACTTTTATAATAAACATTCAAAAAATGACAATAAAAACCATTGAGGCCTTTTACTTCTCTACAACTGTGGACCCAGCAGCAGAATGGATCTTACTTATAAATGATAGATTTAGGAAGTTCACCTTCATATTTTCAGAGCTTTTCTCCAAACCTGACATATACAAGCAGCTGCAAATTTAAGAACCAGATTTCACTCTACAATTCATCAACTGAAATACAAAATGTCTAGAATCCTTTCTGAGATCTGCAAACTGGACTGAAAGCTTCCTGAGCTTTCATTCTATCTAAAAGGAAGTCCCAAGAAATCTTCTGCAAATGCAATCAAGCTGCAGCTTCATTGTATTTCCTTCTTGTATATGTGCTAAAGAATAATTTACTTCAAAATGTGGAAAAAGGAAAAGTAATGGTTGCCTAATTTTCTGTTATCTTACTAGCAAGAGCATTATCTACTTATATATTTTTCTGGTCCTATGGGAGGACAGAACTTTTTGCTATAGTATATTTGAATAACAACCATCATATGATTTTTTTTAAAAAAGACAGAATGTGATATGCTATTGCTTTTAGAGAAATAAATCCTATTAACTAGCTTTATCCCTGACTTAGCATTTCTTTTCCTATTAACAAGATAAACCCCCATTCTTCAAGTGTTTGTCAAATCAGCTCTTTTGTCTTCCTGTAAGCTTTCTCATTAATTAAGCACAAGTTGACAGGTGCCAACAAAAAATTGAGAACAGTGCTTTCACAAAGTTTACCAAATATAATCATGAACAATGCTCTTTTACAGTGTTTTATAAAGTGTATAGTGTGACAGAAGGTTTTCCTTCACAGATTGATTAATTGCCCAACAGAGAATTTGAAATTACTTTTTTAACCTTGAGAGAGAAGACACATATTAGAATGTTGGAGCTCAAAGAGTTTAGCCCAGATTCTGACACCTAATAAATGTGAGGCCTAGAACAATACACGTTTCCTGTCCATCAGAGAGACCCCAGAGAGACTCAAGAGGTAAGAAGTAGGTACTTCAACAACCTTACTATGTTTTTGCCCAGAGAAACATGAGGAAAATGGAAAATTAACATTTTAACCACCTCCAACGTTACAGTTTTTCAACAATCACAAACCCAAGATATGTAAAGTGTTAGTCCCTCAGTCATGTGTGACTCTTAGGAACCCCATGTAACCTGCCAGGCTCCTCTGTCCATGGAATTCTCCAGGCAAGAATACTGGAGTGGATAGCCAGTCCCTTCTTCAGGGGATCTTCCAGACTCAGGGACTGAACCCTGGTCTCTTGCATTGCAGGGAGATTCTTTACCATCTGAGCCACCAGGGAAGTCCTAAATATATAAGCTATATCACAATTGATCCTTTGGCTGAGACCCATTAATATGAAAACTCTAAGACTCTCAGAATGAAGACATGCTGATATAGGTACATCTCCCATTCTTTGCTGCTCACAGAAACCATGAATTCCATGCAAAATAAAAGGTCTACTCTTCAAAATGTTTAATTTCTAACTCAGTGAGCATGAAGATCCCAGACATCTTGCAATGATAAATTCTGAGAAGAGATTTTTCATTTTCTTCAATGACTTTTAAGTATAGCTGTATCGCCTTATCCCTAACTTCATATTAGCATTGATGTTGAAAGAACACACACTTGGAGCCCTTCTCATTGGAAATAATTTGTTATCATAAACACGAGACTTGGTGGTTACCTGTGGCAGGGGTGGGGGTTCTATGTATAGTAAGAAAAGTCATAAAGTAAGAGGTTTCAATTCAAAACTCCTTAAGTTGTCAGTCACACTTGGGTTACCTGTGTGCTGAAATAATCTTAATGGACTTTTACTCATAATGGCTTAATATCTTTATTCATTAACATAGCTCCATGACTGGAGTTGACTCCCCTTTTTCTTTCCCAAAATGACCGTATTAAATTTTAATCAGGTCATTTTCTTGTCTAAAAACTTCTATGGCTGCCTATTACAACAAGATAAAGTACAAAATATTCAGCTTGTCATAACAACCTAGTGTGTTTTTGACCTTTCTAGACTTCTCTGTTACCCAGGGCACTAATAGAAGTGCCTTACTTATTGTCCTAATATTCAACTTGGAACAGGGCATGATCCATTACCCAGGACTGATACTGAGAATTTTCTAGTCCCTGTTAGGTCATCCATCCTCTGTCTTTTTTATTTTGAGCTCCCTGTGTTCATCTATGAAGTCAAGCAGCCCAAATTCTGTTTTGTCATTTGGGGACAACTGATGAATTCTCATGTCATTGCTGGGAAGGAGTCTAAAGCTCAATTTCTGTGTTAACTCTTTCAAGGAACATGTGCCAAGAGCCTGCCATGAGCCAGGTTCAAGGACCGAAAGCACTCTGAATGTTGCTGTCTCTGAGGGGGTTGCTGGAGACTTGGATTCTCTGCCTAGCCCCACATCTTCAAAACCACTCAGAATTCTGCCTAAGGTTTGTTTCAGCCTATCCAAATAGGAAAAAGAGTACGTCAAGGCGGTATATTGTCACCCTGCTTATTTAACTTATATGCAGAGTACATCATGAGAAACGCTGGACTGGAAGAAACACAAGCTGGAATCAAGATTGCTGGGAGAAATATCAACAACCTCAGATATGCAGATGACACCACCCTTATGGCAGAAAGTGAGGAGGAGCTAAAAAGCCTCTTGATGAAAGTGAAAGTAGAGAGTGAAAAAGTTGGCTTAAAGTTCAACATTCAGAAAACGAAGATCAGGGCATCCGGTCCCATCACTTCACGGGAAATAGATGGGGAAACAGTGGAAACAGTGTCAGACTTTATTTTGGGGGGCTCCAAAATCACTACAGATGGTGACTGCAGCCATGAAATTAAAAGACGCTTACTCCTTGGAAGAAAAGTTATAACCAACCTAGACAGCATATTCAAAAGCAGAGATATTACTTTGCCAACAAAGGTCCGTCTAGTCAAGGCTATGGTTTTTCCAGTGGCCATGTATGGATGTGAAAGTTGGACTGTGAAGAAAGCTGAGTGCTGAAGAATTGATGCTTTTGAACTGTGGTGTTGGAGAAGACTTTTGAGAGTCCCTTGGACTGCAAGGAAATCCAACCAGTCCATTCTGAAGGAGATCAGCCCTGGGGTTACTTTGGAGGGAATGATGCTAAAGCTGAAACTCCAGTACTTAGGCCACCTCATGCGAAGAGTTGACTCATTGGAAAAGACTCTGATGCTGGGAGGGATTGGAGGCAGGAGGAGAAGAAGACAACAGAGGATGAGATGGCTGGATGGCATCACCGACCCAATGGAAGTGATTCTGAGTGAACTCCAGGAGTTGGTGATGGACAGGGAGGCCTGGCGTGCTGTGATTCACGGGGTCGCAAAGAGTTGGACACAACTGAGGGACTGAACTGTACTGAACTGAACTGAAGGGGTTCTTATTCAGCAAGGTGAATATAGTTGATCAACCTAACACAGTTCTTCCTGCTTTGTCCCAAGCACTCCTTTCAAGATAAGGACACCCTCCCAGGTTGCAGAAGCTGTTTCCATGACTGTCAGACAGGAAATGCCTCAGTGGATGGCAGCATGTACTCATTTCTGATTGATGAAAAGAAATGGTGAGTATTTGAAATTTTGTCTTTTTCATCCCGAGGCCCCTTTTCACAACACTTCTCTCCCTTGAGAGGGAATCCCAGTACCTCCATAATGCCTTCCTGTTCCCTTCAGGCTTCTTCCATCTTTTCCTGCCCTCTTCCCACCCAAAGAATTCACCTTAGTTCAGTACTCATTCATTAGTTCAGTTCAGTTCAGTCGCTCAGTCATGTCCGACTCTTTATGACCCCATGAATAGCAGCACTCCAGGCCTTCCTGTCCATCACCATCTCCCAGAGTTCACTCAGACTCACGTCCATCGAGTCCATGATGCCATCCAGCCATCTCATCCTCTGTTGTCCCCTTCTCCTCCTGCCCCCAATCCCTCCCAGCATCAGAGTCTTTTCCAATGAGTCAACTCTT
>SJYX01014499.1:472681-488176 GCA_006410675.1 Oreotragus oreotragus | reverse complement strand
CTCTATAGTAAGAAAAGTAAATCATTAATAAGACAAGGAAAATAAAACCCAGAAATAGTTTCCTCCCTGCGTATTGCCTGCTGGCATGGGAAGTCCAGCAAGCTCCTTTCTCAGGGGATTTACTGGGGTAAAGAGGTTCCATGGTTCTTTTTTGGTGATTTCTTCTCAGTTCAGTCACTCAGTCATGTCCGACTCTTTGTGACCCCATGAATCGCATCACGCCAGGCCTCCCTGTCCATCACCATCTCCCAGAGTTCACTCAGACTCACGTCCATTGAATCCGTGATGCCATCCAGCCATCTCATCCTCTGTCGTCCCCTTTTCCTCCTGCCCCCAATCCCTCCCAGCATCAGAGTCTTTTCCAGTGAGTCAACTCTTCACATGAGGTGGCCAAAGCACTGGAGTTTCAGCTTTAGCATCATTCCTTCCAAAGAAATCCCAGGGTTGATCTCCTTCAGAATGGACTGGTTGGATCTCCTTGCAGTCCAACGGACTCTCAAGAGTCTTCTCCAACACCACAGTTCAAAAGCATCAATTCTTCAGCGCTCAACTTTCTTCACAGTCCAACTCTCACATCCATACATGACCACTGGAAAAACCATAGCCTTGACTAGACAGACCTTAGTCAGCAAAGTAATGTCTCTGCTTTTGAATATACTATCTAGGTTGGTCATAACTTTTCTTTCTAGGACTGGCATTTTGTCTCCTGCCTTTCCCCATAGAACTCCTAGCCTCTAACTTGCTCAGTTCCTACTGAGCCTCCTGTCCTTTGCCCTCAATACTGAACTCTCCTCATAGTGAATCAGCATTCATCCTCTGACCCTTAGGAGAATATGTGGACACACTTTGAACCTAACAGTACCAGAGAATTATGGCTATAGGATACATTTGGCTTTGTGGCGATACTGCTGAGACGAGCCCTTTATTAATTATTTCTCCCCCCGTACATTGGCCTGTTATTTGGGGGCTGGTCAGAAGTTTCCAACAAAGTCCTCTGTGACTATAGAGCATCTCTTCATCTCTCAGTCATGACTTATAATACAGGTAATTCACTTAAGACTCCACATTGTGAAGATTTGGGGCTGACTCAAGGGGTGTCTAGGAGAACGAATGCTCATTGCAGTGAAATCTTTTCTAAGTTAAAAAGGTCGTTTGGCAAAATTCTGAGAGCTGCTGATAAGGCATTGAAATTACCTTTTATATCAGAATCAGTATAAAATTTCACACAAAAAAACCCCAAAATCAATAACAATAATCCCAAAGTAATTAAATTCCATCATCATTTCCAAAAAGTTAAGTCTTCTTCCAAAAGCTTTCTATAAACTTTCTTATTTGATTTTATTCTAGAAGAGTCAGGTTTTGTTCCTAGCAGTTTTGAATCAAGACCCTCTCTCAACATGGTCTGAGTTTTCTAGATTCACCAGCTGCACTGCTTACCAAAGCATGGTCAATATCTACTTTTCTTTTATGCTCTAGAGATGAAGATTTCTATAGCTTTATAAAATTTTAATAATTTTGTTATTGCTACCTTGCAAGAAAGCTAGTTAGCGTCTTCAAGTCCAGAAGTGCTAAAAATTAACTAAAATATTGAGATATATGTGAAACTTACTACATAATTAAGAATTGGGTCAAATAATTTTCATTTTTGATTTTTTAACAATAGAGTCTGAGATTTTAAGCTAACATTAAAGAAAAAGATCTATACACTTGCAGAATTATGGGACTCTGTCAAGATGATATGGCATTTCATATCTTTAAAAAGAAAGAAATTCTTGCAAAAATCAAACCACGCTATGGTTTGCAGAGCCTCTAAAGTGAATTTTAAAGAGATTAACTTTAATTAACCATGAATGTGATTGTAAGATATTAAAATTAATAGCCCAATTCTTAGCTAAAATTAATTGAAAATGATGCTTAATGCACAGGTTGCTTAGCAATTACATTTTTATGTTTTCATATTAATTTTCCAAAGTGTCTGCTCAGCTTATGCATGATAGCCAAAACCAGATCATTAGATTCCAAACCAATTTTTTTCTGAGTTTGTAAGCAACATCTTGTTACAAAAAAGTGGTTCTAAATCTCTGGTTCTTAGCATTTTATTTTCTTCATTATTATCTATTAGACATAGAATGAAATGAAAACTATGACTTCTCATTCCAGAAAAATACACATGCAATCATATCAGCAATTTTTTCCTATGCTTAGAGAGAACTCACTGTCAGCCTGATATCCTTCAGGACCATTCAATTATCCATAAACCTTGGTGGTTAAGAACCTTGTCCAAGAGTCAGGTCAAGGTTTTATGTAAGATCAAAAGGCATGTCTGTGTCTTTGCTTTGTAAGAACTACTTCCATGACAAGTTTAATCCATCGGTAGAATAACAGGAATAGTTTATGAATATTTAATATTTATTGAGCTACCTTTTTGAAGGTGTTTGTGTGTGGAAAGCACATAATTACATATTTTAATATTTCAGCCAGTCAGAAGGTTAGAGAAAGCAGAGATGACATAGTGAAATGCCATCTTTTCACCATTTATTTCCTGAAAAGGTTCCAAAAGATCATATTTCAATGAGTTTAACAATGTGCTATGATACCAGCCTGGATGGCACAGTGGTAAAGAGTCATCCTGCCAATGCAGGGGACGCAAGGGACACAGGTTTGACCCCTGGGTAGGGAAGATCCTCTGGAGAAGAAAATGACAACTGGTTCCAGTAGTCTTGGCCTGGAGAATCTGACGAACAGGGGACACTGGTGGGCTACAGTCCACGGGGTCGCAAAGAACCAGAGACAACTGAGTAAACACAACAGCAACGGTGATACCAGCAACTGTCCCCTCACACGTGCTTCCATCAACACCAGGTGAAGTGCACCAATTCCAAGACCAATCCAGGTCCTCGCTCGCGGAACGCCACTTCATATGACACAAAGCTTTTACTTCAACACACCGCTATCCCAGTCTGTGCCATGGAATCAATCTACAGCCCTAGAATATCTTCGTTCACCCATATTTATAATCTAATGTCTTTGGAATTTGTAAGCTAGAGTGGGCTTCAACTAACTAGAGTGGACTTCATTTGTTTTGGCTCATTTGGTTTTCTTGCATTTCTTATCCAATAAATCTCAGTAGGTTCTTAGGTGAGAAAAAAATACAAGCAAATAAAATTAAACTCTGAATTGAAAGCAAGAACTCGGCACATCTACTATATCTTTATTCTAAAAGTCATTAATGTTTGACCACTTTGCATTGTCCATAGAATAGTCTAAGTTGTTAATCAACTGATGAATGCTGATGTCATTCATGTGCTGTGTTGAAGGAAGAGTGATAGACCACATCAGTTATTACCACTTAGCTTTCCTTTCTTTCTTGAAAACTGTCAAACAGTACACAAACAAATCTTAACTGGGAGGCTGTGCTATCTAAGATCAGTAAAGCTCAGTCATTAGAGGCACCTAAACCTTTGTGTGGTACAAATGCTTTGGAAACCTTTTAATGCTTCTGGCATCAGTTTTTGCTTCCGGACAGATTCCATTCAAAGATGACACACCTTGTCTGTCTGGAGGCTTGACTTCATCAGGGAAATTAAACATCTTCAGGAAAAAAAAAAGGTTTAAGAAGCAACTGAACACAATTTGAAGCAACATAACCTTAAACTTAATCATAAAGGATGCCAGATGGCTGGCTACAACAGCAAGAAACTGAGGTGTTTGTAAAAGAAAAAAAAAAGTCAAAATGATGTAAATATGTAATAAATATGATCAGAACACCAAATTTAATTGTACGTAGTGTTTTCTTCTTTTTTTAAGAGATTCTGGAAATTTTTGTAGAATTACATGATGAGGTTTGGAGACTCCATCCTGATTTCACCTTAAATCGTCTTTCTACTAAAATGATTAGCATTTATGTTTAGCAGAGTAATGACTCCTTAAAATATCTGTGCCCCAATGCCCTAGAAACTGTGAATATATTATATTATATAGCACTGAAGAATTAAGGTTGTGGTGGAGTTAAGCTTATTAATTAGCTGGCCTTGATAGGAGGAGTTTATCTTGACTTATCCAGGTAACCCAATGTAATCACAGAGTCCTTGTAGGTAAAAGAGGATAAGAGAGCCAGAGTTAGAGAGAAATTTGAAGATGCTAAGGCTCTGGCTATCAAGATGGAAGGGGCTGCAAACCAAGAAATGTTGGAAAAGGGAAGGACATTGATTTTCTTCTACAATCTCCAGAAGGAAGCAGTCCTATTAACACTTTGGCCCAGTCAGATTCATTTTGGACTTCTGGTCTCCAAAACTGTAATAAATTTGTGTTATTTAAATCACTAAGTGTGTGGTGATTTGTTACAGCAGCAATTGAGGGTGTAGGACCATGAGTTATACCTCAGTATGGACCCAATCTTTAATGCAGAGCTGGTCAAACAATATGTGTTCAATAATACAGATTATAGTAAGTGCTCATGTAAGACCACTACTTTGCAGCATGTAGGAGAATACAGTGAATTTTTCCTCTGAACATTTTTGAACTGAAATCATTATGAGATACCTGTTTTACTTGTGGAAAATGCACAAATACAGAATCAGCTATGAAAAATATTACTTCAACTCACCTGGTATATCCTCTATAATTGTAAGTAGTATTCTTCCTCTCTTTCGAAAAGTGAAAATTATCCAGAGATAGTCCCACATACTGAGCTGTAGCCCTTGAAGGCAGTATGATTCAGTGATTAAATACAGACATATCAAGATTCCAATCCTGGCTCTGACCATTGTGTGTGACCTTAACAATCTGAACCTCACTTTCATCCTCTGTGAAGCAGGGATGCTATAAAATATTTCAAAGTTTTTTTTTTAGTTATTAAAGAGATAATTCATGTAAAGTCCTCAATAAATTATATTAATAAATGTTAGCTTTCAGTTTAATAGCCAAAGCATAGATATCTACTAACATGAGGTATTTGTTGATAATGTTGGTTACAAAGTCCCAGGTTTGTAAATGTTTGAGTGAGTAAAAGAATTCATGATTGTTTTACCTGCTTTACTTAAGTCTATAATATGGGGTTGCAAAGAGTCAGACATGACTGAAGTAACTCAGCACACATGCGCACATAACATGTAGTGAGTACACTGTTCTTTACTGAGCAGAATGTAGGTGAGGGTCCTCTCTCAGGACTTTTCACTAATGGGCTTGTCTCCCTGGAGGTGATGGACGTGGCTGAGCCATCCCCTCCCGAGGTGTTTGTCCTGGTGACAGGTCATATACATCAGAGAGTTGCTCAGTCAGGTTCAGGGCTGGACTCAAAGTCGCTCAGCATTATGAATCTCGCTTGGCACACTATTTTCCCTGTCTGGAATATACCTGCCCATGAGTGGAGAGAACTCCCAGCCTTGGCCTCATTTCCATCCTCTCTCCTTGCCCCTGGAACATGACAAGTGCTGCTAATTAGCTGCCGGCTGACCATTTGGCTTGCCTGTGAGAACAGGAAAACCAACTTGAGAAAAACAGCAGCTGAGGGCCTGACCCTTTGCTACTCTTGGGCCTAGGCTTATCCCCTACCACCCAGAGACAAAGGTGATTGGTGTTTCCATGTGTTTTGGAAAAGGTTCTACATCTTTTAAGCAAAAAGTGTTGATTGATAAGTGACATGTCTTTTTTACAACTGAGCATGCATACGTGTGTCTGCTGGTAAGAGATTTGTCTACTGTTAATACAGCGTGGTTGTCAATAAGTTGCTGTGTGTCTCCAGTGGCCACCCTGATGTGCAGTATGCTCTGGGAGTAGGGGAAGCTAGGCTCTCATTCTGGGTCTGTCACACATTGCATATATGGCTTTGACTAAAGGGGGAGAAGCTAGCATTGTTGAATGTCTTCTGTGTGCCAGTTTCTGGGTAAAATACCATCTGGGCATGTAAGTCCTTTAAATCTTCCAACAACTCTGTAAGATTGGTATAATCATCGCCATTTTGTGGATGAAGAAGTTGAAGCTCAGAGAGTCTGTGTAACTTGCCCAAGACCTTTGAGTTAACAAGCAACAGAATTAGAAACCTAACTTAATTCAGCTCATTGTAAAGCCTCTGCAGTTTCTTCCATACCACATGGCCCTGGAACTTAAGTCATCTCATCTATAAAGTAGAAGGTATGGACTAGATGGGGCATCTACATTTTCTCAGTAGAGAACCACAAGAGGTCAAAATCCAATGCTAAGAAGGCCATAGTCTTTCTTATTTTTCTTTTTCTTATTTTTCTTTCTCTTCCTTTTCTTTCAAAAACATTTTCTTTAATGGCATGCCCATGCCACATGTAGAAGTGCTGCAGGATTATACACTGAGAGAGTAATTTGCTTAAATATGTTTCTTTTCCCCTTTCTTCTCCTACTGCCTGTTTCAAGCAGTGGACAGGGCTGTGCTCTTTCCACTCAGAAGATATGTGTGGCAGATTGGAAAGCAGAAACCCCTTGAAATCAGAGAGTTTTCCTAGTTTTTGGAGATGCCTAAACTTCTTATGATAAGTGCTCCAAGGATAGATGAAAGAGAAAGGAGTGTCTTTGAGGTTAACAGAGGGAGGTGGAAAGATTTCAACAGAAATGGAAAAGAACGGAGATCTGTATGCTGGAACTGAGCAGAGTTCCAGGGCAGAGCCCCAGAAAAGTGACAGCTCCATGGAGGGGTCTGGATGTCCTCCAGTCCCCTTATGGCTAGGTCCCCAGGGTAGGCTTTGCAGCCTCCATGTAGCCTAGAAACAGAGCACGTGGGTGAAAAGCCTGAGGATAAGAGGATAAAACGACCACGGTGAACTGGGATGAAACAGTCTTCCCTCAGTTTGTCATTACCACATACATTTCCTTGAATCTTAGTGACTAAGACTGAATTTCTCCCTTGTCTGAATAGGAGCTTAGAATAGATTTTATATGAATTTAAAATAATAAATAAGGTGATATTTCCTGCCACCAGAGTTTATAGGCTGAATCACACCTGCTCTGCAATATTGGCTGTGACTCAAACATGAGTCAAGTGCATATGGAAGCTTTATTCAAACTTATCTTCCTGTTGTCTATAATCTGTCATAAGGTCCCCCTTTCACAGTGTAATTTTAAAAGAATTAAATATAAGCTACTCAACATTCTATACTAAATTATATTGAGCTTCCATTAGAATTGCTAATAGATCTAAGTCTATTTAACAATATAATTGCTAATAGCCACTCATGAAACTATCAGGCTGGAAGGGGTCAAGATGCAGCACTAGTTCATACTTAGGCCACAACACACATTTCAGAATCTTGGCTGCTTCTGGAGACAAAGCAGACCAGTGGGATCAGGGAAGAACACAGAGCCATGTGAGTAGCTGCGATCACCTTCTAAAGTCTAGATCTCAAGTGGGCGGTAAGAGCGCAAGGTTTTCCTTTATTATGTATATTTTATAACTTGCAAGTGCATAATTTTTTGCATGTATCAAATATATATTAAAATATTTTTAATGCTGAAAACCTCTACCAAGATCTAGGGATTGACATCTCTATTTGAATATGTAATGTATCTCTTAAACTTAACTCGCCCAAATGTAAATCTTGCTTTTCCCCCCAAACTCTTCTTTACTCAGTCTTTTTCTTCTCAGTAAATAGCACTACCTTCTACAGCATTGGTCACTGTAAATAAAAACAAAATTAGGACCCGAATTTCATTGTCCTCTCCTTCCCCTTCCATATATGAATTCCCACATTCTGTCTGTCAATAAAATGAAAGTGAAAGTGAAGTCGCTTAGGCGTGTCCAACTCTTTGCAACCCCATGGACTGTAGTCAACCGGGCTCCTCCATCCATGGGATTTCCCAGGCAAGAGTACCGGAGTGGGTTGNAAAAAAAAAAAGTCAAAATGATGTAAATATGTAATAAATATGATCAGAACACCAAATTTAATTGTACGTAGTGTTTTCTTCTTTTTTTAAGAGATTCTGGAAATTTTTGTAGAATTACATGATGAGGTTTGGAGACTCCATCCTGATTTCACCTTAAATCGTCTTTCTACTAAAATGATTAGCATTTATGTTTAGCAGAGTAATGACTCCTTAAAATATCTGTGCCCCAATGCCCTAGAAACTGTGAATATATTATATTATATAGCACTGAAGAATTAAGGTTGTGGTGGAGTTAAGCTTATTAATTAGCTGGCCTTGATAGGAGGAGTTTATCTTGACTTATCCAGGTAACCCAATGTAATCACAGAGTCCTTGTAGGTAAAAGAGGATAAGAGAGCCAGAGTTAGAGAGAAATTTGAAGATGCTAAGGCTCTGGCTATCAAGATGGAAGGGGCTGCAAACCAAGAAATGTTGGAAAAGGGAAGGACATTGATTTTCTTCTACAATCTCCAGAAGGAAGCAGTCCTATTAACACTTTGGCCCAGTCAGATTCATTTTGGACTTCTGGTCTCCAAAACTGTAATAAATTTGTGTTATTTAAATCACTAAGTGTGTGGTGATTTGTTACAGCAGCAATTGAGGGTGTAGGACCATGAGTTATACCTCAGTATGGACCCAATCTTTAATGCAGAGCTGGTCAAACAATATGTGTTCAATAATACAGATTATAGTAAGTGCTCATGTAAGACCACTACTTTGCAGCATGTAGGAGAATACAGTGAATTTTTCCTCTGAACATTTTTGAACTGAAATCATTATGAGATACCTGTTTTACTTGTGGAAAATGCACAAATACAGAATCAGCTATGAAAAATATTACTTCAACTCACCTGGTATATCCTCTATAATTGTAAGTAGTATTCTTCCTCTCTTTCGAAAAGTGAAAATTATCCAGAGATAGTCCCACATACTGAGCTGTAGCCCTTGAAGGCAGTATGATTCAGTGATTAAATACAGACATATCAAGATTCCAATCCTGGCTCTGACCATTGTGTGTGACCTTAACAATCTGAACCTCACTTTCATCCTCTGTGAAGCAGGGATGCTATAAAATATTTCAAAGTTTTTTTTTTAGTTATTAAAGAGATAATTCATGTAAAGTCCTCAATAAATTATATTAATAAATGTTAGCTTTCAGTTTAATAGCCAAAGCATAGATATCTACTAACATGAGGTATTTGTTGATAATGTTGGTTACAAAGTCCCAGGTTTGTAAATGTTTGAGTGAGTAAAAGAATTCATGATTGTTTTACCTGCTTTACTTAAGTCTATAATATGGGGTTGCAAAGAGTCAGACATGACTGAAGTAACTCAGCACACATGCGCACATAACATGTAGTGAGTACACTGTTCTTTACTGAGCAGAATGTAGGTGAGGGTCCTCTCTCAGGACTTTTCACTAATGGGCTTGTCTCCCTGGAGGTGATGGACGTGGCTGAGCCATCCCCTCCCGAGGTGTTTGTCCTGGTGACAGGTCATATACATCAGAGAGTTGCTCAGTCAGGTTCAGGGCTGGACTCAAAGTCGCTCAGCATTATGAATCTCGCTTGGCACACTATTTTCCCTGTCTGGAATATACCTGCCCATGAGTGGAGAGAACTCCCAGCCTTGGCCTCATTTCCATCCTCTCTCCTTGCCCCTGGAACATGACAAGTGCTGCTAATTAGCTGCCGGCTGACCATTTGGCTTGCCTGTGAGAACAGGAAAACCAACTTGAGAAAAACAGCAGCTGAGGGCCTGACCCTTTGCTACTCTTGGGCCTAGGCTTATCCCCTACCACCCAGAGACAAAGGTGATTGGTGTTTCCATGTGTTTTGGAAAAGGTTCTACATCTTTTAAGCAAAAAGTGTTGATTGATAAGTGACATGTCTTTTTTACAACTGAGCATGCATACGTGTGTCTGCTGGTAAGAGATTTGTCTACTGTTAATACAGCGTGGTTGTCAATAAGTTGCTGTGTGTCTCCAGTGGCCACCCTGATGTGCAGTATGCTCTGGGAGTAGGGGAAGCTAGGCTCTCATTCTGGGTCTGTCACACATTGCATATATGGCTTTGACTAAAGGGGGAGAAGCTAGCATTGTTGAATGTCTTCTGTGTGCCAGTTTCTGGGTAAAATACCATCTGGGCATGTAAGTCCTTTAAATCTTCCAACAACTCTGTAAGATTGGTATAATCATCGCCATTTTGTGGATGAAGAAGTTGAAGCTCAGAGAGTCTGTGTAACTTGCCCAAGACCTTTGAGTTAACAAGCAACAGAATTAGAAACCTAACTTAATTCAGCTCATTGTAAAGCCTCTGCAGTTTCTTCCATACCACATGGCCCTGGAACTTAAGTCATCTCATCTATAAAGTAGAAGGTATGGACTAGATGGGGCATCTACATTTTCTCAGTAGAGAACCACAAGAGGTCAAAATCCAATGCTAAGAAGGCCATAGTCTTTCTTATTTTTCTTTTTCTTATTTTTCTTTCTCTTCCTTTTCTTTCAAAAACATTTTCTTTAATGGCATGCCCATGCCACATGTAGAAGTGCTGCAGGATTATACACTGAGAGAGTAATTTGCTTAAATATGTTTCTTTTCCCCTTTCTTCTCCTACTGCCTGTTTCAAGCAGTGGACAGGGCTGTGCTCTTTCCACTCAGAAGATATGTGTGGCAGATTGGAAAGCAGAAACCCCTTGAAATCAGAGAGTTTTCCTAGTTTTTGGAGATGCCTAAACTTCTTATGATAAGTGCTCCAAGGATAGATGAAAGAGAAAGGAGTGTCTTTGAGGTTAACAGAGGGAGGTGGAAAGATTTCAACAGAAATGGAAAAGAACGGAGATCTGTATGCTGGAACTGAGCAGAGTTCCAGGGCAGAGCCCCAGAAAAGTGACAGCTCCATGGAGGGGTCTGGATGTCCTCCAGTCCCCTTATGGCTAGGTCCCCAGGGTAGGCTTTGCAGCCTCCATGTAGCCTAGAAACAGAGCACGTGGGTGAAAAGCCTGAGGATAAGAGGATAAAACGACCACGGTGAACTGGGATGAAACAGTCTTCCCTCAGTTTGTCATTACCACATACATTTCCTTGAATCTTAGTGACTAAGACTGAATTTCTCCCTTGTCTGAATAGGAGCTTAGAATAGATTTTATATGAATTTAAAATAATAAATAAGGTGATATTTCCTGCCACCAGAGTTTATAGGGTGAATCACACCTGCTCTGCAATATTGGCTGTGACTCAAACATGAGTCAAGTGCATATGGAAGCTTTATTCAAACTTATCTTCCTGTTGTCTATAATCTGTCATAAGGTCCCCCTTTCACAGTGTAATTTTAAAAGAATTAAATATAAGCTACTCAACATTCTATACTAAATTATATTGAGCTTCCATTAGAATTGCTAATAGATCTAAGTCTATTTAACAATATAATTGCTAATAGCCACTCATGAAACTATCAGGCTGGAAGGGGTCAAGATGCAGCACTAGTTCATACTTAGGCCACAACACACATTTCAGAATCTTGGCTGCTTCTGGAGACAAAGCAGACCAGTGGGATCAGGGAAGAACACAGAGCCATGTGAGTAGCTGCGATCACCTTCTAAAGTCTAGATCTCAAGTGGGCGGTAAGAGCGCAAGGTTTTCCTTTATTATGTTTATTTTATAACTTGCAAGTGCATAATTTTTTGCATGTATCAAATATATATTAAAATATTTTTAATGCTGAAAACCTCTACCAAGATCTAGGGATTGACATCTCTATTTGAATATGTAATGTATCTCTTAAACTTAACTCGCCCAAATGTAAATCTTGCTTTTCCCCCCAAACTCTTCTTTACTCAGTCTTTTTCTTCTCAGTAAATAGCACTACCTTCTACAGCATTGGTCACTGTAAATAAAAACAAAATTAGGACCCGAATTTCATTGTCCTCTCCTTCCCCTTCCATATATGAATTCCCACATTCTGTCTGTCAATAAAATGAAAGTGAAAGTGAAGTCGCTTAGGCGTGTCCAACTCTTTGCAACCCCATGGACTGTAGTCAACCGGGCTCCTCCATCCATGGGATTTCCCAGGCAAGAGTACCGGAGTGGGTTGTCATTTCCTTCTCCAGGGGATCTTCCTGACCTGGGGATCGATCCTGGGTCTCCCGCACTGTAGGCAGACTATTTACCATCTGAGCCACCAGGGAAGCCCCTGTCTGTCAGTTCTACCTCCTAACTCATTAACTTTGCTCTATTTCTGCCACTACCATCTTAATCCGATCACCAGCATATTTTGTCTGGGCTACTGCAGTAGTCTCCTAACTGGTTTCTTGTTTCCACTTTGACATCCCCATAAACCACCCTCCACATAACAGTCAAAGATACTTTAAAAAATAAGTCACACCACAAGTAGATCACATCAAGCTTCTGTGATGTACTCTTGACCAATACTTGTTACATAGCCCTCAATATGATGGTTACTATAAATATTTAATATCTATGGTTTTTCATATACAGATGTGAGAGTTGGATCATAAAGAAGGCTGAGTGTCAAAGAACTGAGGCCTCAAGTTGTGGTACTGGAGAAGGCTCTTCAGATTCCCTTGAACTGCAAGGAGATCAAACCAGTCAATCCTAAAGGAAATCAATCTTGAATGTTCATTGGAAGGATTGATGCTGAAGCTCCAATACTTTGGCCACCTGATGGGAAGAGTTGACTCATTGGAAAAGACCCTGGTGCTGGGAAAGATTGAAGGCAGGAAGAGAAAGGGGCGACAGAGGATGAGATGGTTGGATGACATCACTGACACAATGCACATGAGTTTGAACAAATTCTGGGAGATAGTGAAGGATACGAAAGCCTGGCATGCTGGAGTACATAGGGTTGCAGAGTCAGACACAACTTAGAGACTGAACAACAACTATTCCATACAGATGTAAACACCAACTAATTTAACAAATCTGTACTAAGCCTTAGGTCAAACTGACAATTTATCCAGCCTTTGTTTTGAGTCTTCTTTGATGCACAAGTTTAATGGCTATTTTTATTAAATTCATTTTCTTGAAATAGTTATCTGGTTTATTGTTCATTATAATTTATAATTTGCTAGCTACTGAGATGATGGATGTTATCACCTACTCAATGGACATGAGTTTGAGTGAACTCTGGGAGTTGGTGATGACCAAGGAGGCTTGACATGCTGCAATTCATGGGGTCACAAAGAGTCAGACATGACTGAGTGACTGGAATGAACTGAACTGAACTGAACTGAAACATGGAGCTTCATGTTTCTCAGTCCTAAATTCTCTGAATTAAGTTTTTCTATTTCCTAGAGAAAATTGATATCTTTCTTAAAGCTATAAATTTGAAATTAAATGATAAATTGAATTACTAAGTCTTGTTATAGAATCCAGAAGAAGGTAGCATCTTTTTACCAGCAGCTTTTTTAGAATCAACTCTTTATTTTCTCATTATAAAAAAAATGTTGTAATTTTGACTGATTTGTTTGATGAAAATAACTATTTTACAAGCCAATGTTTATTTTTCATAGTGAACTCAATTAGCTTATATTTTTGCCTTCATATGAATTTTATGCTCCAGGGGTTGCAAATTCAATCAAGGAAATGAGACTACAATCCAGGAAAGAAAGGTAAAACATTTCACAATTTATGGAGTACAGACCGGAAGGAAAATAAATCATGCTAAGACAAATGTTTTCCCATAAAAAGCAACAGTATCAGATAAATTATCACTGAATTATCTGTTTAGTGACCATAGATCTGAGTTTCAAAAACCAAAAGAAAATTATTTTTTAACTTGTAAATGAATGAATTCTTTATTTTTCGAACTTTAAACTTCTTATTTTGTATGGGGTATAGCTAATTAACAATGTTGTGATAGTTTCAGGTGAATAGCAAAGGAATTCAGGCGTACATATACGTATATGCTTTCTCCCCTGAAACTTCCTTCCATCCAGGCTGGCACATAACATTGAAGAGAGTTCCATGTGCTATACAATAACAAAGTAAATTTAAAATATAATGGTCTCTTAGCTCATTATAGTTACTACATTGTTTCCTCTGTCTCCACCAAAGCTACTGGCTGTAGTTGGATAACTTGTATAATTTACAAGCCAAGAGATAGAGTAGACATTCACATTGTAATCTATAGCACTAGTTCNAAACTTTAAACTTCTTATTTTGTATGGGGTATAGCTAATTAACAATGTTGTGATAGTTTCAGGTGAATAGCAAAGGAATTCAGGCGTACATATACGTATATGCTTTCTCCCCTGAAACTTCCTTCCATCCAGGCTGGCACATAACATTGAAGAGAGTTCCATGTGCTACACAATAACAAAGTAAATTTAAAATATAATGGTCTCTTAGCTCATTATAGTTACTACATTGTTTCCTCTGTCTCCACCAAAGCTACTGGCTGTAGTTGGATAACTTTGTATAATTTACAAGCCAAGAGATAGAGTAGACATTCACATTGTAATCTATAGCACTAGTACCCGTTCCTTGAATTGAGCAGTGCACAATGCATGCAATCATATTCATTGGCCTGGACTATAGCCCTCTAGGGAGAAGGCGATGGCACCCCACTCCAATACTCTTGCCTGGAAAATCCCATGAGGGAGAAGCCTGGTAGGCTGCAGTCCATGGGGTCGCTAAGAGTCAGGCACGACTGAGCGACTTCACTTTCACTTTTCACTTTCATGCATTGGTGAAGGAAATGGCAACCCACTCCTGTGTTCTTGCCTGGAGAATCCCAGGGACGGGGGAGCCTGGTGGGCTGCCGTCGATGGGGCCGCACAGAGTCGGACACGACTGAGGCGACTCAGCAGCAGCAGCAGCAGCAGCAGCATAGCCCTCTAGGCTCCTCTGTCCATGGACTTTTCTAGGCAAGAATGCTGGAGTGGGTGGCCGTTTCTTACTCCAGGAAATCTTCCCAAGCCAGGGATCAAATCCACGTCTCTTGTATCTCCTACATTGAGCACAGAGCCGGACACGACTGAAGCGACTCAGCAGCAGCAGCAGCATAGCCCTCTAGGCTCCTCTGTCCATGGACTTTTCTAGGCAAGAATGCTGGAGTGGGTGGCCGTTTCTTACTCCAGGAAATCTTCCCAAGCCAGGGATCAAATCCACGTCTCTTGTATCTCCTACATTGGAGACATATTCTTTACCACTGCGCCACCTGGGAAGCCCTTAGATATGGTACTCATTTAAAATTAGTAGCAAAATTAACTTCCTGTTTATTCATTCCACAAAACGAAAAATACCTACATTTCAAGTTAACGAATTTTTAATGGACTAATTTCTGTGTACCACTGAACTTATTATAATGCCAAAGAAAGAATTCCTACCCAAAATGAGCATAGAAGAAAAGCCAGACAGATAAACAGAAAAATAAACAACAGTACAGGCATTCTGTTAGGGAATGCACAAAGTGCACAGGGACAAAAGAAAAAGGCGTTTAATATAACCTGGGACTGCTGGGCTGGAAGATGCCCAAGTTGGAATCAAGATTGCCAGGAGAAATATCAATAAACTCAGATACGCAGATGACACCACCCTTATGGCAGAAAGTGAAGAGGAACTAAAAAACTTCTTGATGAAAGTGAAA
>SJYX01014499.1:427330-467150 GCA_006410675.1 Oreotragus oreotragus | reverse complement strand
ACACGAATGAGCGACTTGACTTTCGTTTTTCACTTTCATACACTGGAGAAGGAAATGGCAACCCACTCCAGTGTTCTTGCCTGGAGAATCCCAGGGACAGGGGAGCCTGGTGGGCTGCCGTCTATGGGGTCGCACAGAGTCAGACACAACTGAAGCGACTTAGCAGCAGCAGCAGCAAGACATATCTAAGAATAAAATTTTACTTTTTTATGATAAAAACCATTTCCAAAATTATTTTGCTACTCCATAAACTGATAAAACCACACAAAACATATGATGCTGAGAGTATTCCTCACATATATTTTTTACAATAAAATAAATCACACCTACATTCATCATACTAATGTAATGGCTTTTGTCAAACTGGGGCAGCAATATGGCTGAGAAAGAAAAAAAGGCCTGGTTTTGAATCTGAAAATAAGTGTTAATCTAATTATCTCAAGATTAACTTTTAACTAAAAATGTTTGCTAAATCAATATTTTGAGAGTCAACTAAACTTTCTTAGTTATTATCCTAATGTTTAAAACATTTGATCTGTCTAAAAGAAAAAAAAATTGAAGCCTTCCTTATACTTAAAATTTTCTGACTTTTAATCATGCAAGAATAATATATTCATTAAAAGGTTCTGAATGTTAAATGCCAGACATTACTTATTAAGTCTTCCCTGTGTATCTCATGTACACCATCATATTTCAGCCATTCATTTACTCATTCATTGATTTAAGTATTTATTGAGCATACACTGCTTAGCTAGCACTTAGAAGACACTATTAAAATAGAACAAAAATGCAGGNTCATTAAAAGGTTCTGAATGTTAAATGCCAGACATTACTTATTAAGTCTTCCCTGTGTATCTCATGTACACCATCATATTTCAGCCATTCATTTACTCATTCATTGATTTAAGTATTTATTGAGCATACACTGCTTAGCTAGCACTTAGAAGACACTATTAAAATAGAACAAAAATGCAGGGTTTTTTTTTCTTTTTCCCTTACATTTTTGTTGTGAAACTAAGCAGAACCCTGCAAGGCTTATGATCAGCTAGTGGACATTCTTCTGATTGGCTGGTGAGGTAACAAGATGATATTTCTGGAGTCAATATCAGCCTTCTGGTTCCAACCAGTCTGGTGCCTATGTGCTACTGGTAAGCATGCAGTTAACTTGTTCCACCTGGTGGAAGTTTCAGTATCTGCAAAACAATGAAAGGATATGGCTCAGTATATTACCTATAGCCTCTGAGGTGGAACTGCCCCATCCTGCCTTTAAAAACCCTTCCCTGTAAACTATCACTATCTGTAAACTCACTATCCTGTAAACCCTGTAAACTCACTATCCCTGAGTTCAGGTGTCTGAAAAATGAGCTGTCCATTCTCCTTGCTTAGCCATGCAGCATACACTGTACTTCCTTTCAACACAACTTGGTGTCAGTCGATTGTCCTTACTGTACGGTACATCAGGCAAGCAGAGCTAAGTTTGGTTTGATAACAGTTGGGAAGCAGGCTATTATGTGGTGTTCACCATGTGACTCACTAGTTTAAGCACTCTTCTAGTAACTCACGTGAGCCCTTCAGTAGCCCTATCAGGTTAGTACTATTATTATCCTAGTTCACAGATAAAGAAAATGAGGCACAGAGGGATTAAGCAACTTGTCCAAGGTCACACAACTAGCTAGTAACTGATGGTCCCAGAAAAAGAAAGGAACAGGGAAATTTTACTGTGCAAAATGTTAGTGTGTCTTTGTACATACTTTTGGAGACATACAAATGGAGAGAATGAAGTAAGATAGTCAGATGAAGTGAGTTGTCCGGGATTTGTCTCCAACAGCATCTCAAAAGGAAACAGGGAAAGAGGATTTAAAGAGGAGGTGTTTCTCTGGGGATAGAGAATCCCTGAAGCCTGCTATGCACAGCTAGGCAGCCTGGCTTTTGTAAGAGCTGACAAAGAGATACCCATCATGCTATTCTCTCACCTATCTATATTTTAAACATGTCTAACATTCGTCTATCAGAAGAATCACTAGAGAACATAGAGGGCAACATTCTTCGCTGTTTTGACTTTTATAAAATGTTCCATTGTTAACTACTTGTAAAACAGATTTATTTCATATGTCAATGGCTGTTAGCAAGATAGTCATTGTTTGACTTTCCATCTATTATTCCAGGAACATTCTCTATTGCAAACTTCTAAATGTCAGAAAGAGCTAGTAGCTTGAGTTTCAACTATAGTTACTCCGTTTTCTATTTACCAGCAAATCACGACCACACTGCCACCTAGTGGGGTTTAGCGACAGCCTCTGTGATTGACAAATAGTAATCCAAGTATCTCAAACCCACAATTCTTTATCATTTCTGTTTATACATTGGTTGCTCAGAAAACAAAAATCATTTGAATATAGAAATGATATCATGCGTGGTCGTTAGATTTCCAGCTTGTTCACAAAATCATTCATCCCATAATGTACTTCGAATGAACACTTTCCAGTTGACCCTTGCAGGTTCACAGAGTCTTATATCACGATCCAGGATCCTCCTGCTTTTACTGTTGTTATAGTCCATGAGAAAGTACCTGACCCCCAAGCTTCCAGCCGTGTTGTCTTCACCTGTCCTTAGGCAGAAAACAACCCTCACTGGGTTGGGAAGGGGGCGGGGGCAGGCAGGTAGGGCAAACGTTTTCCCTCATGCTGCCGCTGGTTCCTGGTACTGTGGTTCACCAGGCTGGCCCAGCCTCTGTCCCTTGCCCCCCAGCTCGGGGCCAGCCTGCTGTGACTCTCCTCCCCATCTACCCTTGCCTGGCCCACTCCACTCCCCCCAGCCTTGCCTTGCTGATGGCTCAGTTGAATCTCCCTGATGAGTGCCTGACGGTGACCCTCACCTTGCCTTTTTCACTCTTCTTGACCAAAGGAGAAGTTTTCCTTCCCACTTATTCCTCTTTCCCAAATATTTTTGCACATAATGAATTAACACCTTGGTTGCCTTATTCTACAGAGAAATGAACACAGTTGCTTAAGATATTTCTCATTCTCCTGATTTCCTGTGAAAGCCTCTCCCTTTGGATTGTGATCTGTGTATATATCTATGGTACTATCAGCTGAAACACTGCCTTACAATCTGGACTTTTGTTTGAATTCTGTTATTAAAGTGTTTTCTAATTACTTGATTATTTATGTATTGCTATATTAGAGACCTGTATGTACTTTATTGCCTCACCAGTGCCTACAGTAATATCAAGCACATAGAAGGTCTTTAAGAAATACTTGCATGAATGTTCAGTAATTTCCAATTCTTCTTGGGAAGATTCTTCCTCTCAGAAATTGGCCTGGCCACCAATTCATCTAAAGCGGTGGCTTTCCTATCAACATTTTAAGATTGTAGGAAGAGGTTGGACTCTGCCGCTCTCTTCTTTTCTCCCACTCCCTTGCCATCTCGTTGCTTGCCGTTGCTAGGGAAAATGACAACCCATAGAAACAGTAAGAACAGTAAGGCAGATAGCAGCTGTGAGGTAAAACCAGATCGTGTCTCTTCTGGTTTCTCATTAGTCCACTTGCATTGAATTCTTAAATGATTATAGACCAGGAGTCAGAAATCCCAGGCTATGTCACCTGATGGCTGTGCAAACCAGGGCAATTAACTAACCCTAATTAATTAGTTAATTAACTAATGGTTTCTAATGAGAAACCATTTTCTCATTTATTAAATAAGGATGATAATAATACAGATTACAATCCCTTATCTGCAATTCCAAAATTTTTAAAGCTATGAAAAACAAATGCTTTTTCAGGGTTCAATTGGTATCAAAATTCAGCCTCTATGGAATGAACTAATCTGAGGCTCCTTGGAACTTTTATTTTACACTGTTTATGTCTAATTTATACTCTTTGTTTAACAGATAGTAAAGGCATCAATATATCTTTCTAAAAACTCAAAAATCATGAATTCCAAAATCTCGCTCCAATATACATACCTTAACCTAGCAGACACTTGAGCTCAAGTATTTCCTAAAAAGTGACTGTGGATTTTTGCGTATTTCATGGGATTGTTGCAAGGTGTAATAGTAGCATGAACGAAAGCTTTTATCACAATACCTGGATATATTGAGCCCTCCATAAATGTAAGATATTATTATTTTTAAATTTCGTTCATTTTAAATAAAAGACATTTTCTCAGTCCTGGATGACCACAAGCAATCAATAGCACTCTTCTCAGCAACGTGCTCACATTTTCCATTCCTTTTCTCTTCTCTTTCTCTTTTTCTTGTATTTTCTTCTTTCTTCCTCCCTTTTTTCATCTCTTTCAGAATGTGATGAACAATATGGCTCTTTTACCTGGATATATTGAGCCCTCCATAAATGTAAGATATTATTATTTTTAAATTTCTTTCATTTTAAATAAAAGACATTTTCTCAGTCCTGGATGACCACAAGCAATCAATAGCACTCTTCCCAGCAACGTGCTCACATTTTCCATTCCTTTTCTCTTCTCTTTCTCCTTTTCTTGTATTTTCTTCTTTCTTCCTCCCTTTTTTCATCTCTTTCAGAATGTGATGAACAATATGGCTCTTCTTCCCAGGAAATCACCTCTCAGCATGCACACGCACGTGCACACACACACACACATACACAGTTTCACATGTGTGTGGAAAGCCACAGAATTCCCCAAAGTTTATCAAGGGATCCTGCTTTGGGAACTCATCTTATGAAAGTAATATATGTGTAAGAAAAATCCTATTCACCTGATGGATTATTATTTTCTTAATAATTTAAAATTATTTTTGAGACTATTTCATACTAAAAGAAATACTATGCTCAGTTTTAATAGATTAACTTGTTGCATGTTTGGAGAAATTTGAAATATCAAAACAAATAAAAGGAATATACAGATATGCTTATTTCCTGAATGACTTAGGCAAATGAAGAAGCCAAACTACCACTTACGAATACTAGCAGTTCTGCTTTTCTCTGTGATTCTGTTCTTGCCAAGAATGTACATTCATACAATGTGCATAGTTTATAAAATGATTTCACATCTACTGTCTCAATAGAACCTCACAAACCTCTTGAGATCCAGGAAAGACAAACATTTTGTATTATCTTCATTTTACAGATGAAAAAACATGAAATTTCAGAGAAACCAGATGACTTGTATCTGAGGTCACATAATGGATCATCAAATGTCCAATCCAGTGAATATACCATGTATTTTTAGTGGCTCTTATGACAATTATCCCCATATTTGTCTTCTCCACTCCAAGGAGATCCAACCAGTCCATTCTGAAGGAGATCAATCCTGGGATTTCTTTGGAAGAAATGATGCTAAAGCTGAAACTCCAGTACTTTGGCCACCTCATGCGAAGAGTTGACTCATTGGAAAAGACTTTGATGCTGGGAGGGATTGGGAGCAGGAGAAGAAGGGGACAACCGAGGATGAGATGACTGGATGGCATCACGGACTCGATGGACGTGAGTCTGAGTGAACTCTGGGAGTTGGTGATGGACAGGGAGGCCTGGTGTGCTGCGATTCATGGGGTCGCAAAGAGTCGGACATGACTGAGCGGCTGAACTGAACTGAACTGAAACTGAACTGATCCCAAGTTTTCATTGATATTCTAAACTATCTCTGCATTTGACTTTTTCTGATATGCATATAATTATACTTGTTTGTATTTATTTATATAAGTATACATAGAGAGAGAAGGTATAAATGTTCCATATGTATTTCTGACATACTATAGGATAACTGTGACCTCTCTCCTACACTTTCTATTGACTTTCCATCTTAGTATATTTAAGTTATACGACCTGTATTGTAAGTCAACAGATGCTGTGAAAATCAAAGACAAGAACACCATATTATTTCTCAATGCTTATTAGCTTGAAAGCATGATATACTATATACATTAGGTATTTATTTATTATGGTTTCCTGGCTGTGTCAAGCAGCTGGTGGGGTCTTAGGTTCCCTACCAGGGATGGAAACTGGTAGTGAAAGCACAGAGTCCTAACCACCGGACCGCCAGGTAATTCCCGATTCCCGACAATATACTGTATAATTTTAACAGAGTTCTCTGGTCTGTCCATATATTGGGGTTCAAATAAGTCATAATTCCCTGGAAGTATTCGTTCATATCTATTGACTGTGTGCTAACCAAATTTTTCTAAAGTGCAAGTATTCAAAAAGCACTGACCATTCCTAGAATCAGCTGGAGGGCATTTTGTCACTTATAGCTCTACCTGCAGAAAGCTCAAAAGATGTTAAATGCCAGGTCCAAGTTTTATTCATGAGACATTTAGTCTATTTCAGCCCTGATGTTTTTATGATCCCCTTCCTGAGAGACTTATTCCTGGGGGATCCAGTAATCTTCCCAGAGCTAGGTATGTATATATAAAGAATTTCCACTTATCATTTTGTTAATTATTGAATTTAAATTCAATATCCTCTTTGGTTACTTATGGCTAAATCCCACCTGGTCCACAAAAGTCATGAGCTGGGCTTTCTCAACAATAGGAGGAGTTACACATGAGCAAGTATGACTAATACCTACATAACATGTTCAGCTTGTGTTCAGATTTCAGATTGTTAATATCTGGGGGGAAGCAGCCAAGTGGTTCCACTGACTAGAATAGTAGTAAAAGCAATAAATTTTTAAAATCTCTAAACTCTTCAGGGGGTTTCAAACTCGCTTTTAAGCTACTTGGGTTACTGCCAGTGTTATTTTCAAAGTAGAGAACAAATCTTCTGTAAGAATATATGGCTTTGATTTTATGGGTAAAATTAAGACCTGCAATCTTTATATTCTTAAATGTGGAATTATAAGCTAACATAGGCATATATTTGAAATTTACAAAAGGTTTCACTAAATATTATCTTGCTCAAAGATATCTGCTTTTTGGTTTCTAGCATTTCAGAATCTCTTAAGGCTGATATTTTCCACTTCAGATGCTGTTTTTATTGAACATATGATAACAAAGTATAACAATAAGGCTTTAGGTAAAAAAATGTGAAAAAAAAGTATTTTGTACCTTTAATTTTTTCTTCATCTTTAATCAAAATCACTAATAATACTTCCCTAACTCATGTATTTTTATACCCTTTCCACCTTCCCTCTCACGAAAACCTAATATCAAAAAAAGTAGTTGGGAATTCTGGTTAAACAGAATGAATTAAACACACATGTTTACTGTGATTCTTTGTAATACTGCAAAATGAAAATAAGTGCATAAAAGGGCACAAATCCATGAAAACAAAGAGAATAGGAGAACAGATAACAGCAGATGAAAGATGTCCACAAAACTTCAGACCAGGAAAGCAGATAGATGAATCATAATCGATTTAGCAGATCAGAGAAAATGGAACAGTGAGCTTGCAGGAAAGAAAGCTGCTTAGTTCTGCTGAACCTGAGAAAGACTCAAATTCTAGAGATGGTAGAGATGTCAGAAAACTGAACTTGAGAATAAAACTGAAAACTGGAGGATAAATTGAAAGTTTGTGTGAGGGTCAGTTAGACCACAGGTTCCCTCACCAAGAGTCTGACCCGTTTCCACCTCTTGAGGAGGTTTCTCTTTGGAGAGACTTACAGTTGAAAATAGAGAGTGCAGTAGTACTGATGAAAGGCAAAAACAAAAATAAGGGAATTAAACAGAATGTTCTGACTAAATGCCAAGACCCTCAAGGCCCTCATCTCCCAGATTGCTTATAACTGGGCTTTTCTTTTCCAAGCAGGGGACAGCAGAACCTAAGGGAGCCAGCGGCTCTCGGTCCGTGGTGGCTTGCCCCTTCAGGGACTTTTGGCAATGTCTGGAGAAGTGTTTGGTACTGGCATCTCAGTGGTCAAGGGGAGCAGCACAGTGTAAGCCTATACTATAGTGATGCTGCTAAGCATCTTCAAAATTCACAGGCTGGCCCCATACAACAAAGAATTATGTGGCATAACATGTCCACAGTGCTGAGTTTGAGAAACTGCACCAAGGCAATGACTTTCAAAGTGTGGTCCCCAGATCGACAGCATCTTCATCAACTGGGAACTTGATAAAAATGCAAATTCTCCCAGACACCTCTGTGGATCTACTGAATCACAAACCTTGGCGGNTGTGGCATAACATGTCCACAGTGCTGAGTTTGAGAAACTGCACCAAGGCAATGACTTTCAAAGTGTGGTCCCCAGATCGACAGCATCTTCATCAACTGGGAACTTGATAAAAATGCAAATTCTCCCAGACACCTCTGTGGATCTACTGAATCACAAACCTTGGCGGACTTGTGGCTGGCCATGGGGGCGGAGGGGGTGAAAGAGGTGAAGCTCAGCCTTCCGACTTAACAGACCCGCAAAGTATTCTGACACAACTATAGTTTGACAACTACTGTGCTCTAAGGAAATGGCAACCTGAGGAAAATCCAACAGACCCCGAGAGCTGGTGATCCTCCAAGAAAATTCTGTCACTGCCTCCAGATTCTTATCGCATGCAATACCCATTCCTACCCTATGGGAACCATNAGGTGAAGCTCAGCCTTCCGACTTAACAGACCCGCAAAGTATTCTGACACAACTATAGTTTGACAACTACTGTGCTCTAAGGAAATGGCAACCTGAGGAAAATCCAACAGACCCCGAGAGCTGGTGATCCTCCAAGAAAATTCTGTCACTGCCTCCAGATTCTTATCGCATGCAATACCCATTCCTACCCTATGGGAACCATTGGGTTGTTCGTGCTTTACTCTTTAAAAGAACAAACCATCCAGATAAATCACAAGGTTATTGAGAACATCAGGGACCAAAACAAACAAAGGTATACTTGTGGGTGTATATCATATTATTCAAGGGTCGACCGTATAAACACACACAGTGAAATTCTACACAGACATACCTCAGGATATTTGGCTTGGTTTGGTTTGCGATCACCACAACAAACAAATATCACAGAAAAGTGAGTCCCATGATTTTTTTGGCTTCCCAGTGCATATAAAAGTTAGGCTTACACAATACTGTCTCTGGAGTGTGCAATAGAGTTATGGGTAAAAAAAACAATGTGCATACCTTAATTAAAAAATACTTTTTTGCTAGAACATGCTAACCATCATCCAAGCCCTCAGCAAGTCATAATAGTAGCACCAATGATCACTGATCACAAATCATTATAAAAACAATGAAAACATTTGAAATGCTGTAAAAATTGCCAAAGTGTGACATGAAGACATGAAGTGAACAAATGCCGGTTGAAGGGTGGTGCTGATACGCTTCCTTAATGCAAGGTTGCCACAGACTTTCAATTGTAAAAAATCACAGTATCCATGAAGGGTGAAAACGTGAGGTATGACTATAAATTAATATATGAATTTCAACAAAATAAAGTGAGATTCAAAAACAAGGGACAGAATCAAAACAAGGGGGTCTCAAAATTTGGGCTCAAATTGTAACAAGAACAACTTGATGCTGAAACCCAGAGTGAGCAGAATAAAATGGCTTTATTGTCTTCTAAGCACTGAATTGGTTTCAAACACATAGGTGATTCAAATGATGAGACTCTAGCTCTGGCTGTGGAGGTGCTGCAACTTAGAGACCAGGAACGAGCGCTTCATACGTGTATCTAGAATACATACGACTCGGGAATCAATGCACTACTTTAGTTTTTGTTTCCCACTGGTTTTCAAATGCGTTCAGTGAAAGTAGTCTTCTCCTGTTCTTGAATNAGCGCTTCATACGTGTATCTAGAATACATACGACTCGGGAATCAATGCACGACTTTAGTTTTTGTTTCCCACTGGTTTTCAAATGCGTTCAGTGAAAGTAGTCTTCTCCTGTTCTTGAATAAAACATCTGGCAGTTTCTCGACTTCTCACTCTCAAACTAACAAAACTATCATCACTTAGAGTCACAAAACACAGTCTCAGTTTACGCCTGAGACAGATCTAGCCCAGTATATCAGTCATCACTTCCATATTTATTTGTTCTAAACTTCTTCTCCTCCCTCCCTTTCAGCGACAAGCCACAAAGGCAAGAAGCTGTTCATTAGGAGGAGGTGTTTGTTAGCAGCGGCTTCCTCTCTCTTGCTCTGCTTCTGCCAGCGTTGCTAACAGTGGGTTAGCACCTTGGGTTTGGGAAGTGAGGAGGAAGAGGGGCAGAAACACTCTGGGCTTGATGGAGGTTTCAGACAGGCGTGTTCCTCACCTGATACTTTCTTGAGTTCATCAGAGGTCACTCTCCTGATGGGAGATAGAATCCACTCCTCTAGGAACCTCTCCAGCCCTCGTTCCTAGTCCTCTGGTGGTCCAATCAAATAGAGACAGCAGTTTCTCTAGGGCAGGACTTCTTCAAAAAATTTTTATTTTTATTTTTTATTTTTTTTTCAGAGTTGAATCACATTTATTTTGGTTTTCAAATAATCACAAATCATGTCAATATAAACAAAGATATGCTGCTAATAATTGTACATTTCTAAATACCAACCTTCATCTTGTGATCCATACTAAGATATCAATTTTCTATCTGTTTTAACTATGGATTACTACCTACAGTACCTCTCCTGAAGAGGAACTTCAAAAAACAGGATTGATNATAATCACAAATCATGTCAATGTAAACAAAGATATGCTGCTAATAATTGTACATTTCTAAATACCAACCTTCATCTTGTGATCCATACTAAGATATCAATTTTCTATCTGTTTTAACTATGGATTACTACCTACAGTACCTCTCCTGAAGAGGAACTTCAAAAAACAGGATTGATGACATGCTTTCTACCGTGCAGGCTTCCCTGATAGCTCAGTTGGTAAAGAATCTGCCTCCCACTCCAGTATTCTGGCCTGGAGCTTTATAATATTGTAATGGTTTCTGCCATACATCAACAGGGATCAGCCAAAGGTATACATAGGTCCCCTCCCTCTTAAACCTCCCTGCCACCTCCTTCCCCATCTCCCCCACCCCAAGCCGTCACAGAGCACTCACTTGGGTTTCCTGCATCACACAGCAAATTCCCACCGGCTCTCTCCTCTGTGTCCAAAAGTTTGTTCTCTATGTCTGCATCTCCTTTGCTTTCTGTAGATAGTTTAATCGGTACTATCTTTCTAGAATCCAAATGTATGTGTTGACATATGATATTCATCTTTCTTTCTGATTTACTTCACTTTGTATAATAGGCTCTAGCTTCATCCACCTCATTAGAACTGACTCACATGAGTTCCTTTTTGTGAGTGAGTAATATTCCACTGTGTGTACCTACCAGCTTCTTTATCGATTCATCTGTTGATGGACATCTAGGTTGCTTCCATGTCCTAGCTATTGTACATAGTGCTGCATCGAACACTGGAGAACATGTGTCTATTTCAGTTATGGTTTCCTGAGAGTATATGCCCAGTGGCAGGATTACTGGGTCACATGGTATTTTATTCCTAGTTTTTTGTTGTTTTTTTTTAAGAATATCCGTACTGTCCTCCATAGTGGCTATATCAATTTGCATTCCTGCCAACAGTGCAAGAGGGTTTCGGGCAGAACTTTAAGCTGCTCCAGACCAGCTCTGTTTGGCTCTTCATTCTCCTCTCTTCAACTTGGCTGAGAGCAGCCACAGAAAGCCCTTCCACAGCCTTAATAATCTCATGCATACAGAACTAATCAATGCTGCCACCTCCATTCTGCTTAAACTTTCTCAGCTCAATTCAGGCCCCAAACCAAGCTCTCTGAGCAGTCCCCTCTCTAAGTGTGGATTTGGAGGTCAGCGACTCCCTCTGTGGTTGCGGGGCGGGGGGTGAAGAGACTCATTGTATAACAACTTTCTCTAAGAACTTCTCATAGATGCCGCTCCTTCTTCCTGCGCTCAACTCTTTTACACTTCAAGTTGGCAAAGAGGTAAAAAAATATGAAATCAGTTCTCAAATATTTTCCTCATAAGTTCTGTGTGTGAGAATTTGCCTAAGTCATTTTGTATCTGACACCTACTATGCTGATGCGTCGGTTGAAAATGAAACAGACCGAATCCTCCTCTTACTGACTTAGGCAATTATACACAGGGAGGAAAGTGAGAGTCCATAAGGAAATGTGTGGTAAGTCAGACCCCGCAAAATAAATAAAATAATACCCTCCTCCAACTCTGGGTTGTAACTACTCACACTATCCTTGGCTAAACACTAAATAGTCTGTTATTTTAAAACTCAGTCACGGTCAGGGGGAGAAAATGAAGCTAGGACTGGAAGCCCCATAAACGAAGTCAGGCCACCACTGTGTGACTGAACCTAGATCTTAAGATAGGAAATTCACATTCAGCAAAGTATTTCCTCTTATGTATGTTTGATCCTTCTCAATGGGATGTTTCCAGACTAGAACCTGGGAGATGAATCAGGAAAATACCTAAAAGAAAGCAGTAGTCCCTCAGAGGTCTTCACAAATTTTATTTTTAACACTTCAGGTATTTCCCCTGCTCTAAGTTTCAGCTGATTTTTTTAAAGTATAGAATGACTGGCCCCCCTGAAGATAGTTCTCTCTTTTTTAGGAAAATTCAGAATACTGCTGTGCAGGTACCCAGTAACTTGAGAGCAGCTGCACCCAAGTCCAGGATGGGAGGGTGGGCTGGGATGGAGGGCTTGCCCTTGCCTCTGGCCTTTGCCTGGGCACATAGCTTCTCTAAGCCCTAATTCCCTCCTGTCTTATGAAAAGTGAAAGTATTAGTCACTCAGCCATGTCTGACTCTTTGCGACCCCATGGATTGTAGCCCACTAGGCTCTTTTGTCCATGGAATTCTTCAGGCAGAAATACTAAAGTGGGTAGTCACTCCCTTCTCCAGGGGATCTTACCAACCCAGGGATCAAACCCGGGCCTTCTGGATCACAGGCAGATTCTTTATCATCTGAGCCTTCAGGGAAGCCCCCAAATACATCTTTAATAAAATGTAAATGATTTCTAAATAACCTTTCAGCCCTAACATATTATGATTTTGACCATAAAATAAAATACTACTTTGGTAGCTGGATGAATAAAATCAGTACTCAGAGTAGAAAAAAATCGATTACAAGAAAATATTCAATTCAAATAATTTAACATTGTTTATGAAAGTATTAAAAATGGGAAAATGGTAGGAGGTTGATTCTGTTTGCTTACTTTATTAGTTTTCATTTTTCAATATAGCTCCTCTTCAATGTAGCTGTGTGGTTTGGCAGGGGAGGTGAGATGGAATACAGAATGTGTGGTTCTTTGTCAGGGCTCCCCAGCTCTGCTTCAGCTTTTAATTCATACCCAAGCACTGCTCAGTGTGGGATCATATATCTCAGGTACTCCTGGCTCATACTTACAGACTCTCTCTTCTCAACCCCTAGGAGAAGAGTATTAGTTATGATTTTAGTTTGTGTTTTAAAGATCTAACCCTGCTAAATCCAACATACTGCCTTGGCTTTTAAATGCCTCATGCTCAGATCTAGACAAAACAGTGGAAAAGCTTAGTTGCCTGTGTTAACAATAATCCATTTGCAATCAGTCTTCAGCTCATTATTTTTAAAACAGAATTCAGATCCTTAATCCTTTGAGATATGCAATCTACAATTGTAGGGCTTGGGAATTTATAGGTATTACATTATCTGCACAGAGCACATTTATTGCAATTTTGAATTCAATAGAAGTACATTTTTTATTGCCAAGAAAAATTATAGTACTAAAATAGAATTGAAAAGCTCTAACATTCAAAGAAATTTTGTCCTCTAGCTTATAACCAGAACTCTGTTTATGTACAATGTACAGAAACTTTGTTACAAAGTAGTATATTGTGCCTTGATTTTTAAACAAAAAGAATTTAAATATTTTTATTAACTAGTAAATATTTTTAGAAGACAAAGATAATTAACCTTGTAAAACAAATCATTTCTTAGCTAATAATGAAATTCAATATATGAAATATTTCTATTAATACAAATTCTACCCATGAAGGGTTGTAAAGTGCATTACACATGAAATGAAGCCTTCTCAAAGGGCAATATAGGTTTTACTAAGATTGCATTCTTATTATAGTCATTGCAATATTTATAAAGATAGAGAGGTAATTATGGTGATGGCATTTTATATTCTTGCAAACAATTGAAACACATTGAAACTGATTCTGGACTCAAATGGAGAGACCTGCCAGAAAACTCTGGGAGAATATTATTTCTTAATATAAGAAGAAAGAAATCATGGGCACACAACTCTCTCATTTTTCTGCATGTCTACAGTCTAATTAGGGTTTCAGTTTGGGACAGGAGGTTAAGCTCAGAAACAGTATTATCTTAATTGAATAACAGAATTACCCGCAATTTTGTAAATTACAGAAAGGTTTTTTCTGCTTCATGTGATATTATTAGGTGATTGCTTTCTGAGCTGGAAGGAGAAAACTGGGCAGACAGAAGCATACAATTAAAAGGAGTCTGGTATGAAGTTTTTACTTCCCAAAGGTACAGGAGCTTAGAAGAGGACTGCGACCAAGGACATTGTTAACACACTCAGTGGCCATGACAATGGTATGGATTCTGACTTCCATCCAGCAGGACAATGCATAATCCCTCAAGGCTCCTCCTCCCTCTGGCAGGACGCCAGGAAGCTCATACCTCTGGGCACTTCTGACTTGCTGCTTCTCTGTTGCAGTTCCACTGTTTGGTGGCTGTGTGAGCTCTGGCTTACCCATTTCAGAGGACTTTTGGCCATGACAATGGTATGGATTCTGACTTCCATCCAGCAGGACAATGCATAATCCCTCAAGGCTCCTCCTCCCTCTGGCAGGACGCCAGGAAGCTCATACCTCTGGGCACTTCTGACTTGCTGCTTCTCTGTTGCAGTTCCACTGTTTGGTGGCTGTGTGAGCTCTGGCTTACCCATTTCAGAGGACTTCACCTGTGCCTCTCAGTTAGATTTATTGACTGTAGCTTTTGCTGACAATGATCCTAAAGGCACTGACACTGACTTTGTGGCTATAATATTAAAAGCAACAGCAGGAAGACATTCAACAACAGTAGTTACCACTTCTTGAGCATTTGTGTGTGTGTGCCAGGCAGAGTGCTAACACCAGCGCCCACTTATTGGGTGATCACGACAGCCCTACAAAGCAGGGAGTGTTCCTGTCCCTATTTTGCAAGTAAGAGAAGTGAAACTTTCTGATAGTCACACATCTTACAAACCCAGAGTTTAGAATCCCACACTCTCATTCCTTACATTCTAGTTTCCCGTATCATAAGAAATAAAAACTTTTGACAGTTTACAAAATGCCAGGCAGGATATCATAACTGATTGTCCTGTTTGTGACCACAGTGCTTAAAATACTCTGACCCTCCTTCAGTGAACTGGGAGAAGACTTTCTTTCCACTGAGGTCAAAATTATAATAAAAGACCATGGAAGTAGTTGTCAAGTGTTACTGCCAGAGATTGGAATATGAGTCTTGATTTTTGCAAAGTCATTTAAACTCTCTAAGTCTATGATTCTTCATCACTAAAAAAAAGGGAACCATTATATCTGCTTCATGAGTTACTAAGAGAATTAAGAATTTAACATGTAAAGAGAGTGTACTCATTGTAATTTCTCAGTAAATATTGACTATTCTAATATTAATGTTGGCATTTTTCACCTGAAACATGGCCTCACAAATTTCTCTTCCAAGTACATTGAAAGTAAGAGTGTAGTCGCTCAGTCATGTCTGACGTTGTGACCCCATGGACTATAGCCCACCAGGTTCCTCTGTCCATGGAATTCTTTAGGCAAGCATACGGGAGTGTGTTGCCATTCCAGTCTCCAGGGGATCTTCCTGACCCAGGAATTGAACCGGGTTTCCTGCATTACCAGGAGATTCTTTACTGTCTGAGCCACTTTGATGGATCCCTTCCAAGTACATTCCTATTGCTATTGCTATTGCTAAGTCACTTCAGTCATGTCCAACTCTGTGTGACCCTATAGACAGCAGCCCACCAGGCTCCCCCGTCCCCGGGATTCTCCAGGAAAGAACACTGCAGGGGGTTGCCATTTCCTTCTCCAATGCGTGAAAGTGAAGTCACTCAGTCATGTCCGACTTAGCGACCCCATGGACTGCAGCCTACCAGGCTCCTCCATCCATGGGATTTTCCAGGCAAGAGTACTGGAGTGGGGTGCCATTGCCTTCTGGAACATCTTTATTTGGAGCTAGGTCAAATGGCCATTGAATCAGTATCTAGGAAGAATTTCTAGCACCTTGAGTTGCTTTTACATCAGAGTAGCTCTGCTTCTTTGAAAAGGAACTTTTGCCTTTGTTTGAAGCAGACACTGTCATCTCCTTGTCCAGAGACTTCTTTTTGGCTGTGCTTAGTCTTCATCGCTGTCTTTAGTTGCGGTGAGTAGGACTGCTCCCTAATTGTGGGGCACAGGGTCTCACTGCAGTGGTTTTCTCGTTGCAGAGCCCAGGCTCTAGGCTCTTGGGCCCAATAATTGTGGCACATGGGCTTTGTTACCCTAAGGCACGTGGCATCTTCCTGGACTAGGGATTGAACCCGTGTCCCCTGCATTGCCAGGCAGATTCTTTACCACTGGACCACCAGGGAAGTCCCAGAGTCTTAATCTAGTTATTTAGACACCAGGAATTTATTCTACCTGTATCTTTTACAAGGTATGATGTGGCACCATCAAAATTGGGATTTGGGAATCTTTTTAGGTCTGTTCACAGATGAAATTTCTCTCTCAAGACCTTTCCTACTATGTAAATAGATAGATAGAGAGATAGACAGTAGCATGAATCTCTGAACCTGACAAATCCAGGAGGCTGAGATGACAAAAAGGCCTCTTGGCCCTCTCCACAATTTATGTTGTTATTGCTGTTCAGTAGCTCAGTCACGTATGACTCTTTGTAACCCCATGGACTGCAGCACAGCAGGCTTCCTGTCCTTCACTATCTCCCAGAGCTCACTCAGACTCACTTCCATTGAGTCAGTGGTTCCACCCAACCACCTAGTCCTCTGTTGCCCTCTTCTCCTCCTGCCTTCAATCTTTTCCAACATCAGGGTCTTTTCTAATGAGTTGGCTCTTCACATCAGGTGGCCAAAGTACTGGAGCTTCAGCATCGGTCCTTCCAATGAATATTCAGAATTTATAGACATCTCAAACTCCTCTGGGACTTTATCTTCACTTTCTGAGAGAGACTACCCCAGGAATGTGTTGGTCATGCACTTCAGGTCTTGATTGGATCAAGACTAACACAGAGTTAAACCAAGCAAACCCAAACAAATAAAGTTAAAACAGGATAAAATCTTGTTTGACTGGAGAGTACTAAGGTGGAGCAGAATGTGAGAGAAGACTCCTAGGAATTTATCACATATAACTCAACAAGTTCTTTATGTTCCCTACAAATTTAAATATAAAATATTGGATTGGAAGCCTTTGGCCCTCGATGAGATAGAACTCACCTCCCTCATGGTCAGCCACCTATGTCAGTGTTCAAAGATAAGAAAGTACAGGTCTCAATTGGAAATGTGGAAATGGATTTTTTACAAATCTTCAGTTCTGAAAAACTGGCTCATATTTGATAGATACTAAGCGCTTTCAGGTGCTATCTTCTCATATTTTCAAAACACTGATTAGAGTGATCAAATTAGATAAAGTATTGACCTACTTAATTTTATAACCAAAGCTATTTAAAACTTATTCTAACTTGTGGACTAATCATTAAAAGTCAACTGACCTAAATTAACTCTGTAATAAAATCTTACAAAATGCGTTGAAGATCACAGTTAATCAATTTTTAAAAGTAAATTTTCTGTTTATCCCACTATTTGTGGAGCAATTCAACTAAATATTAAGTCATTTCTCCCTTATTAAGTTGTAGACTTCTAATTCCTCCCTTAAAGAATATTTGAGTAATATTTTTAATAAGGCCTTAAAATAATACTTATTTTCAAGAATTTTTTAAGAATTCTAACAAGAAAAAAAAAAACAACTAAAAAAAGCAAAGCTTAACTTCAAACCTGTTCTCCAATAATCATCACAGGACCAGCTATGTAATTTGCAAGGCCCAATACAAAATGAAAATGTGGGGTCCCGTCTTTAAAAATAATAATTTCAAGACAGTGACAGCAAAATTATCTTTCCCCACTGCAACCTCTGGATAGAATTCTAATGAAAAGTTCAGCATGATTTTTTGTATATGTGGAACATGGCAAGGTGATTCTATGTACTGAAGATCAAAGAGTCCTGAGAAGAGCCAAGATTCTTCTGAGGCAAAAAAATAAATTATGGAGATTTGCTTTAACTGCAGTAAAAAGATATACAAGTCCATTAATTAAGATTCAAAAGTGATATTAGCACAGAAACAGAGAATTTGACTGAGAAACTAAAACGAGAGTCCCCTACTACTAGTCTATGCATTTGTGTAAATTTGATTTATAAACAAATTTTTAATTTCAGATCAGAGAAGCAATGAGGCAATATTCAACAGTGCTTTCGGGACAATTATCTAATCACATGGGAAGAAAGAAAATTTATATGTAGTACCTCACATGATACCCAAAAATCCATCCCAGAAGGTTTAAACACTTAAGTTTAAAAGGGAAAATATTAAAATGTTCAGCAGAAAATATGGCAAAATTTATACTAAGATGCTCAAGTTTGAATTTATTAAAAGGAAGGACAGAGATGACAAACTTTAAAGGAAAAGACTGATACATTCGACCATTTTAAAATTAAAGCTTTATGTTAATCAAAACATTTTTATAAATTGAAAAACACATATAAAAGGTAAGTATTAAAATCTAGAGTTGCTCAGTCGTGTCTGACTCTGTGACCCATGGACTGTAGCCCACCAGGGTCCTCTGTCCATGGGATTCTCCAGGTAAGAATACTGGAGTGGGTTGGCATTTCCTTCTCCAGGGGATCTTCCTGACCCAAGGATCGAACCTGGGTCTGCTACACTGAAGCAGATTCTTTATCATCCAAGCCACCTGACAGGATTTTATAAACAGTTTTCAAAGCTCACCAGGACATCGTTTGTTCAATTAATTGTACAGGTGCAAAAGTGAAAACCAGACAGTTAAGAGGCAAGTTAGGTGAATAATGATGGGATTTTAGACTGGGATAGTAGCTGTGAAGAAAAGAGAATTAGACAGTTTCAAGATATATTTTTGCCTACATGCCAATAGAGCTTGCTGACAAATTGTATGTGTGTTTGAAAGGAAAGGGCTTCCCTTGTGGCTCAGTTGGTGAAGAATCCACCTGCAGTGTGGGAGACCTGGGTTTAATCCCTGGGTTGGGAAGAGTCCCTGGAGAAGGGAAAGGTTATCAACTCCAGAATTCTGGCAGGAGAATTCCATGAACCATATAGTCCATGGGGTCCCAAAGAGTTGGACATGACTGAGCGATTTTCACTTTGGAAGGAAAAGAAAAAAGCTGATATGATTCTAATTTGATTTTGGGTTTGATCAACTGAATAAATGAGGTTCTATAAATAAGAATATTTCTTTCTATTTATGGAGATGTCTGAGGGAGGAAAAGTGTATGGTTGAGGAGGAACCAAGAGTCCTCTTTTGATCATGTTAAGTTTGAGTTACCCATTAGATATCTAAACGGAGATAATGACTCCATTAAAGTAGAAATTCGCGCCTTTAGATCAGAACTCAACAGAGAGATCAAACCTAAAATATTATTTTTGAGTTCAACGGCCATATTCAAAGTAAGGGTACCCTTTTTGCTCCCTCATGATTGTGATCTGGAAGAAGGAAGGTTGTGATGTATTAAAATTATAACTTAGTAAGTGGAAACCAGTGAAAAAGCCCAGAACACTAGTCCATAGCAGCATGCAATGGAATAATTTACTATTCAATATTCATTTTCTATCTGAGGCATGGCCTGGGGACGGAAGCAAGACTCATTGATTCATATGGGTCAATTACATTTATTTCATCTTCTCTGCTGGAGGTTATTGGTGGAAGTGCCTGAATCAATTTACACCAGTGAGAAGTGAGGAGAGTTGTTTCTTTTTATTTTTATTTTCTCAGTAGGCTTTTAAGAAAGAAGTGTCTTCCCTTTTAAGAGAAAGTTATAAAAGTCAACCTTCTTCCTCCTAGAGTTGAAAATGAAACTCTGTATGTTCAGCTCTTACTGACTTGTATCCTGTGGCCCCAGAAAAATTTGATATGAAATTGATTTAGAGGTTGTAGTAGGGAAAGATAGCAAGAACACAGTCCTCCTCATCAGACCACCAGCACTGAAGCGTGCCTTACTCCTGGAGATTTAATGATATAAGTAAATATATCCCTTACATTTTTTAGACTAGTTTGGGCTGGCTTTCATGCTGGCTGACACTAAAACAGGTCACCAGGCTTCCCTGGTGACTCAGTGGTAAAAAAATTCATCTGCCAATGCAAGAGATATGAGTCTGATCTCCAGTCCAGGAAGACTCCCTGGAGAAGGAAATGGCAATCCATTCTGATATTCTTGCCTGGAAATCTCCATGGACAGAGGTAGTCTGATATGCGGTAGTCCATGGGGTTGCAATGAACCGGACACAATTTAGCCTCTGAACAATGACATCTAATATTAGTACACAGTAATCAGAAGGATTCATGGGAAAATTAAACACTCCTAGAGTTCAAAAATATGAAACCAAGAAAATCCAATAACAAAAGATGAACGACCTGCCAAAAAATCTAGGTGAATGATTGGACTGAGGTTGTTAGATATTTAAAAGAAAATCGACCTCTGAGATGAAGGACTTGGGAATGTTTGGGGCATTTTTGATACTCAAAAGTGTACAGTTTTCTGAAGAATCAAAAATCAGGGAGTTATGAAATTTTGAGACCATCCTCACAGTCATATTGAAAAATAAGTCAATGGGAAAATAAAAATAAATCCTTGGAAGTAGAGACATTAGTAGATACGTTACAATAATGATTTAAATGTTATTAGTAAATGAAATACATACATAAAAAAGAATAATAACATGGCTGGATGGCATCACTGACTCGATGAATGCGAGTCTGAGTGAACTCCGGGAGTTGGTGATGGACAGGGAGGCCTGGCATGCTGCAATTCATGGGGTCGCAAAGAGTCAGACGCAACTGAGCAACTGAACTGAACTGAACCTTGGTACTTAATTATTAATCATTTCTTCTGAAGAGTCTAAAGAGCTTCACAAATGAAATCAACATTAATAACCAGAGACCAGTAGAATTCTTTCTAAAATAAATACACATAAAGAACTGTTCAGGCAAAGATTTTCTTAGATTAGTCTGAAATACCCTGAAGAAAAGTCTATTCACAACTCTCTGAAGTAATTTTCAGAGTCATGCAGTATGTGTAAAGCCTTTTGAAGTCTAGTGTATATATTATATGACAACTTTAGACTAATCCCAACTGAAATACAGAAAAGGTATTCTCTTAAGTTATCAGTTTCTTTAAAAATATATGACACTACATTTTTAAAATGAATAACTTGCCCTTACTCACCAGCTCTTCAAATCCATATCCCTTAACCTTAATGTCTGCTCACCCACCGCCCCCCCAAAAAATATATATATATATCTTAGGTGTGAAGTCTGTGTTTCTTACAGAATATGAAAGATCCTTTAAATTAAGGCAACCCAAGAAGTTGTTTGCCTTCTCTTGGTCAGTCTTGAAGCCAACACATCCTCAGTCAAACTCAAAACCAAGGCTATGAGCTTCTCTCCTTGCCCAGATAGCCTAAAACTTTGGGAAAACAAATTCAGTCTTTAACCAAGAAAGTTGGGAGACTTAAGAGACAAACTATGAAGTCTTTTTAGTATGAAGCACTAAAAACACATCAGCATAAGGTGGCATGGAGGATCCTTAAACCCCAAGATAGAGAAAACCCACTTTCAATGCTAGTCAGTCCTCACTGAATTAATAACATGTCTACAGCATATATTCATCTTTAAAGAATAAGACTTTTAAAGTGCTGCTTATGGAGACCACAGAAACACCATAATTCTGGCTATTCTTAGGACCATAATCTGACTAAAGAAAATCGTATCTTACTCAAGGATATTGTCACCTGAAAAATGTGGTCAGATGGCTTTCTGTGAAAAATAGAGCTTAGTCTGATAAGAAGATATATGTATATATATATATATACACATATAATATTTGCCTAAGGGAAATGGAATCAGTCTGTTGTTCCATATCCATTTCTAACTACTGCTTCTTGACCTGCATACAGATTTCTCAAGAGGCAGGTCAGGTGGTCTGGTATCCCCATCTCTTGAAGAATTTTCCACAGTTTGTTGTGATTCACACAGTCAAAGGCTTTGGCATAGTCAGTAAAGCAGAAATAGATGTTTTTCTGGAACTCTCTTGCTTTTTCGATGATCCAATGGATGTTGGCAATTTGATCTCTGTCCTCTGCCTTTTCTAAATCCAGCCAGAACATCTGGAAGTTCATGGTTCATGTACGGTTGAAGCCTGGCTTGGAGAATTTTGAGCATCACTATGCTAGCGTGTGAGATGAGTGCAATAGTGCAGTAGTTTGAACATTCTTTGGCATTGCCTTTCTTTGGATTAGAATGAAAACTGACCTTTTCCAGTCCTGTGGCCACTGCTGAGTTTTCCAAATTTGCTGTCATATTGAGTGCAGCACTTTCACAGCATCATCTTTTAGGATTTGAAATAGCTCAACTTTATTTTGGGGGGCTCCAAAATCACTGCACATGGTAACTGCAGCCATGAAATTAAAAGACGCTTACTCCTTGGAAGAAAAGTTATGGCCAACCTAGACAACATAGTAAAAAGCAAAGACATTACTTTGGCAACAAAGATCCATCTTGTCAAAGCTATGGTTTTTTCAGTAGTCATGTATGGATGTGAGTTGTACTATAAAGAAAGCTGAGCACCAAAGAATTATTGCTTTTGAACTGTGGTGTTAGAGAAGACTCTTGAGAGCCCCTTGGACAGCAAGGAGATCCAACTCATCAATCCTAAAGGAAATCAGTCCTGAATATTCACTGGATGGACTGATGCTGAAGCTGAAGCTCCAACACTCTGGCCACCTGATGCAAAGAGCCAACTCATTTGAAAAGACCCTGATGTTGGGAAAGATTGAAGGCGGGAGGAGAAGGGGATGACAGGATGAGATGGTTAGATGGCATCACCAACTCAATGGACATGAGTTTGAGCAAGCTCCAGGAGCTGGTGATGGACAGGAAGGCCTGGTATGCTGCAGTCCATGGGGTAGCAGAGTCGGTCACGACTGAGCGACTGAACTGAACTGGTATGCTGCAGTCCATGGGGTAGCAGAGTCGGTCACGACTGAGCGACTGAACTGAACTGAAGGGAAATGGGTGATGTATCCAGAAGACTTCACAGGTGGCGCTAATGGAAAAGAACCCATCTACCAGTGAAGGAGACATAAGAGACGCAAGCTTGATCCCTGGGTTGGGAAGATCCCCTGGAGAAGGAAATGGCAGCCCACTCCAGTTTTCTTGCCTGGAGAATCCCGAATACAGAATAGCCTGGGGGCCTAAAGTCCATCGGGTCACAAAGAGTCAGACACAACTGAAATGACTTAACACAAGCACATCTGGAAGAGATCTACATTCTAAATGAGTAGAGTGAGGCATTATATTATGGGTACAGGACAGTGGTAAGCCTTTTTTCAATAACTTACGTCAAAAGTAACAGATACACAGCATGCTCAGCTCACACCAGAATCTTGGGCAGATGTAAGGTGCTGTCATTCAAGCATAGCATTCTCTTTTCACTGGCATCAAATATACGTCTCAAGATCCAAGTGCTGGTCAACCCAGCACTCCAAGGAAATAAAGATGGGACATAATATAAAACTAAATTGCTCCTCTAGCCTTTTCTGTGACTGTACACATCCTTTATTCATTCACAATTAAGTAAATCCATGTTAACATTTTATCTTAAAAACAAGTAAGTATTAGATTAGTTCTAATAATAAAGCTCATTTAACTGATCTTTTTAAATTTTGAATTCCTTTTTAAATTTCTATTTTCTTTTCCTAAACTAACTTATTTTTCACCTAAACAGAACCAGCTCGGTGACACATTAAGAATCCATGGATAGGCCCACATCCAGTTACTTTAATGGAATGAGACACTTATTAAATATACACTATGCAACAGAAGGGAAGCTCACAGTTAATTAAGTAACCCTGAAAAACAAATAAGAGTTGGAAATGGTAAATTCACTTGAGTATTAGCAAATAAAATCGCATATCAACAGATTGTTTTAGATGATGCTGATATGTTCAGATGCAGAGAAATAAATAAACTATAACCCTCTGAGATTATGACAAAGATTAATGAATAGCTTTGCATAAAATTAAGAATCTATTACCAAGATACTGCCTACAAGGTGGTAAGGCTCCTTAGCTGGCAGATGGCTAATTTGCTGCTTCTCTATAAAACTATAGAATAAACTATAAGTCTGAGTAGCCAGGTTCAACTACTATCTTGTGAAGGTCAATTGTTTTTGATACTTATGGCATAAATATTTTATAACACATATTTATATGTGTGTTATATATATATATGTGTGTATGTGATATTTTATAGCACAAATATTTTATTCTGATGTTTATTCAAACAGCAGAATAAAAGTTTTGAAAAATAGACTGTGCTGAAGAAGATATTGTGGTAGTGGTTTAGCTGTAAGTCATGTCTGACTCTTACAACCCCAGGGACTGTAGCCTGCCAGGCTCCTCTGTCCATGGGATTTTCCAGGCAAAATACTGGAGTGGGTTGCCATTTCCTTAGGGCAGAATATTGAAATTGTGATTGTTACAATAAATGGAAAATGAGTAGTTACTGTTTTTTATCAGAACCCCAGTGGGATTAATAAACACAAAAATTTATTTTCCATTTCAGAGTTTTGTGCTCTGTTACAGGTAACAGTGATATATATTTAATAATAATAACCATAATTTCCTGTACATTTACTCTGTGCTACCCTATTCTGAACATATTACATGTATCATCTAATCTCATAACAACTCTATAAGATGCTTTCATAGAAAGGAGAGTGAATTACAGAGAGAGTACAGTATTTGCTCAAGGGAACTTAGCCCCCAAAAGGTGATGCTAGAATTAAATCTAAGTGGCACAACTCAAGAGCCAAGTATTAATTACAACGCTCTTTGGTGATGATGAGTGTCGATGTGGCTGGGCTATTGTACACAGTCGTTTCTTCAGATATTTGTTCAGTCTAGATGTTGTTGTGAAGGTATTTTTTGGATGTAACCAACATTAAAGCAGTACAGTTCAAGTAAAGCAGATTATCACCCATAATATGCTGTAGGCCTCATCTAATCAGTTGAAAGTCTGAAGAGCAAAGACAGAAGCTTCCTGAAGAAAAAGGAATTCTGCCTTGAGACTCCAATGTAGACACCTTGTGTGAGTTTCCAGTTTCAAGATATGTGACTCAGGATTGCAACATCAGCTCCAGGTTTCCATGCTGCCAGGCTGATCTCCAGATTCCAGACTTGCCAGCCTCATAAGTGTATGAGCCAATTCCTCAAAACCAATGTCCCTCTCTGTTTTGAACTAATAGATGTATATTGGTATAACCTGAAAGTTCTGTTATAAAATTTTTATTTAATTGTTGCTAAAACATCATGCTGTAGGCAAAACAAATAATAGTAACATCTTAGAGATGAAGAAAATGAAGCCAGTGAAGAGTGAATTACTTTTCTAAATCAGAGCACCAGCAAATAATAAAGCCTGAACTAAGATGTGAGCCAAAGATTACAAGATCTGCCAGCAGATGTACTATGTTTCTGTAGGGATCTGAGTTTTCTACCATCTACCTAGGTCTTCCTACTCCATGATTTTAAAATATTTTCTCTACTTCACACTACCTCACAAATAAACAAGTACCACTAACCAGATAATTCAAATAAACAGAGGAAGATGAGAACACTGAATCAAAAGCTTTAGATATTCTTTGCCTCCTAGCCATTTTCTAAAACATGATTTGCAAATAGACAAAGATGTAGAAAATAGAATCTATCTTCATGAGTTCATTTAAATACATATGAAGTGCCTATTACACAGTATGTAAGCTTGTCCTTTGAAAGATGGCAAGAGAGTGTGTCAGTATTGAGTTACAGAGCTGTGGGTCTATGCTGAAAGCCTATAAAATACTTCTAGCATTTATTAGTTGCATCCTTCTCCTTAAGCTGATTCACCTTGTCACTTGTTTAAAATAGTAAAGTTTAATATTTATTATGTGCATAGTGCTACAAGGCAAACAATAATGTCTTCAAACAAGCAGACCACAAGTGACACTACTTAGGTCTGATAGATGGAATAAGAGATTTTAGTAGGGTGCAAGGCACTTAACTGAAGAGCGATGTTTAATAGGAGAAAGTAAAGAGCAACACCGTGCAAACAGTTATAAAGATGTTATTTTATGTGAAATAGCTACGCCATCAGTATTTATTAAGGAGATTGTACTACATGTAAGATTCTAATTAGCAGCCCTTAGTTCTACTCAGCAATCTATTTCACTTACAACTCAGTCTCCTACTCTAGTCACTGAATTTTGCAAACCTGATCTACTATTGTCAAATCTTTAATCCCTTCCTCCAATCTCAGATCTGTCTTCTTCATAGAGAGTCAGAAGCTATTTCACAGGAACTCCCTAACGCCCCCACATCAGTACCCATCCTCATTTCCCATTTGCATTGAAGGAACTGACCCTTCTCCTACCCAGAGGAACACTTCCCCTGCGTCCTTGGCTTCCATCCTGTGACAGTGAACTTCCTATATCTTGGCAAGGCTATGGTACCCAGTTTTTTGTCAAACATCAGTCTTCATGTTGCTGTCAGAGCATGTTTTAGAAGTGATTAGCATTTAAATCAGCAGACATTGAGTAAAAACAGATTACCTTCCATGTTAGAGTGAGCCTGCTCTGAAGCTAAAGGCCTTAAGAGAAAAGCCTGAGGTTCCCAGACAAGGAAGAAATGCTGCCTCCAGACTCAAGACTAGATCATTATCTCTTGCCAGAATTTCCAGCCTGCCAGCCTGCCCTGCTAATTCCAAACTTGTCAGCCCACATAATCCCATGAGCTGATGCCTTAAAACCCACCCACTCGTCCTTCCTATCAGTTCTGTTTCTCTGGAGAACTCCAATACAGGTCCCCATCTACCATCTATGAATGGCTTATGTAAAAACAAGAATGCAAATATTTGTATAACATGATGGCTGAAAGCTCCTGCTACCTGAAGCTGCAGGCACCATGACTATACTAAAAAACTGAGCATCTGTCACTTTTATCTGTACACGCATTGAGGGAGACCCTCCCTACCTACCACTTTGCTTACTTCCCTCTTTTGTATGTTGCACTTCTCTTTGGCTTTCATTGTGTAAGCAGTCAGGTTTAAAAAATAGAATATGCGTTTGCACAGCATTTTCAAATTGCCACCTCATTTCTCTTCTCTTCTTCACGCTCGTAGCTATTTATTCGGTTTTTCTCCTTTTTGTGCCTCCTACTCACATGCTTGGTCAATGAGTGAAGAAATGACTGAATGGAGAGTCTTCTAGATGCAAAATGTGAGGCACTGTGAAAGCTACTGAAAATATATTTTAAAAATTACTCGTTAAACAAGGCATATCATCTTGTTTAAGGAGTAATAAATATATATATACATATATAAAGCCATATGATAATTATAGGCAAGAAGGTATGGAGATGGGACAGCAACAGGTTAAAAATGTTCAGAAGATATCCAGGAGGAGACAAAACATAGATAAAGATTGTTAGAGTAAAGGACATATTCCAGGAGTTCATTCAGAGGACAACAGAGAAAAATTGGAGTCAAGTAAGAAGATAGATACAAAGCAACCCCCAATAATTCTGGAAGAAGACAAAAGGTGGAGGATAGAGGCATTTTAAAAGAGACAATGAGTTTCTCTAAGGATAACCTCAGTTTCGTGGAACGACCTATGAAGAACACTTAAAGAAAGTGAAGAGATACTGAGAAAGATAGGCAAAAAAAAATTTTGTATCTGTGTTCAATTTTTAGGCACATGGTAAATACATAGAGAAGACTTTCCCGAAAAGTAGTTGCAGCAGAAGCTAGATTCTCATGTGTTAAGAAATGTGTGAACAAAACAGAAGCAATGAGTACTAGATCTTCTTTCAAGGAGGAAAGGAACTGAACAGGATCTCTGAGGTCTAGGGGCCTCATTCCCTCCATCCCACATTTCTCTGTCACTAAGTCTCATTACTCCTCCTACAGGTGTCATCCGTCTTGATCCTTCCTTCCTTTCCCTTCCTATACCTGCCTCTGTTCGGCTTTGATCTGCCGCCCTGACTCCCATTTCTCCTCCCTCCAGGCATCCTGTGTGGATGATGAAATGAGGAGGATAAAGCAGCAGATGCCACAAGATACATTGTCACATGAAAGAAGCCAGATAAGAACGTGGCCTCTGGAGGTGAAGATGACAGGCTTTCATCTTACTGCTATCTCATCTTGAACCAATTATTTAAATTCCATGGCCCTCAGTTTCGTCTTCCTTCAAACACAGACAAGACTTCTTTCTTGGTTTGCTACAAGGTTCGAATGAAATAAAATCTATAATATAGTCATCTGTACGCACACTAGGTGCTCAACCATAAGAATCTGCCTGTAATGCGGGAGACACAGGTTCGATGCCTGGGTTGGGAAGATCCCCTGGAGAAGGAAATGGCAATCCTCTCCAGTATTCTTATCTAGAGAATTTCATGGACAAAGGAGCCCGGTGGGCTACAGTCCATGAGGTTGCAAAGAGTGGGACACAACTGAACTACTTTCTCTTCTTCTCTATGCATACTAGGTGAGCAACCATTTTTATTATGATACTAAGCTAATGGTTCTAGAACACTGCCTTTATTATTCTACACCGGTGACCAAAAGCCTTCAAGACCCTACTATTTTTTACTACTTTCAATGTAAATTTCTCTCTCCTATATTAGGTCTCTCCTGGATCTCTCTCTCCAGGGACCTGTCTTAGTCATCTTTGTATCCCTAGTGAGTAGCTTTAATATACTTATTCAACACAAACTTTTTTTATCTAGGAAATAGATATTGTTACATTGCCACTAGGATAAAATAAGGTGCTTTTGGCCTCAAGTCACAGAAAATAAAAAAGGAGCAGAGACTTTACGAAATAGATGCTTATCTCATAAAACAAAATTCTCGAGGTGGTAAGTTTCCAGATGAGTCAAATGACTCTAACTGTCAAATTCTTTCTCACCTAACCCACCATTCTTAGCATGCTTACTTTTCACCTTCAAGCTTTTCTCCTGCACGATTCTAAACAGCTACTGTGGTTTTGGGGCATCCTATGGCCTCACAGCACCACTTTCAAAGCAGGAAGCCATGAGGACAAGCAATAAGAGAGCTTTCCTTATTTGTTTCTGTCTTTACGTTTCAAGAGAGGCTGCTTTTCTGCATTTCATTTGCTGGAGTCTCCTCCTGTCAATGTGCTTTGTGAAAGTTGGGAAGCCTGGCTCTAGGGGACTTCTCTACTTAACTCTGCTCGGCAAATTTACGCTTCCTTGTACTTTACAGAGGTAAATGCAGACAACTGCCAACTTTATGCTCCGATACAAGTCTCATCTCCAAGCTCCTTCGTGTACATAACCACTTCAAAACTCCGCGTGGTATCATGCTACGTGTGATACTTTTCAACTTTCTTTTGTCACCTTGCATCCAGTTTTAGAGAATTATCTATTTGTTATCCATGAGATCTAGTCCATTTTCAACCACTGAATGCTTACCCAATGTGGAAATAAACCACAAGTTGGCTATCTGTATTCTTGACTTGGGACAGCTGTTCCTAAATTTTTGTTACAGAGTTGCAAATAAGAATTTTCATATGTCTACTTGGTTTGCTATTACAGAATAAGGAGCTTAGTCATCTGTACGCACACTAGGTGCTCAACCATAAGAATCTGCCTGTAATGCGGGAGACACAGGTTCGATGCCTGGGTTGGGAAGATCCCCTGGAGAAGGAAATGGCAATCCTCTCCAGTATTCTTATCTAGAGAATTTCATGGACAAAGGAGCCCGGTGGGCTACAGTCCATGAGGTTGCAAAGAGTGGGACACAACTGAACTACTTTCTCTTCTTCTCTATGCATACTAGGTGAGCAACCATTTTTATTATGATACTAAGCTAATGGTTCTAGAACACTGCCTTTATTATTCTACACCCGTGACCAAAAGCCTTCAAGACCCTACTATTTTTTACTACTTTCAATGTAAATTTCTCTCTCCTATATTAGGTCTCTCCTGGATCTCTCTCTCCAGGGACCTGTCTTAGTCATCTTTGTATCCCTAGTGAGTAGCTTTAATATACTTATTCAACACAAACTTTTTTTATCTAGGAAATAGATATTGTTACATTGCCACTAGGATAAAATAAGGTGCTTTTGGCCTCAAGTCACAGAAAATGAAAAAGGAGCAGAGACTTTACGAAATAGATGCTTATCTCATAAAACAAAATTCTCGAGGTGGTAAGTTTCCAGATGAGTCAAATGACTCTAACTGTCAAATTCTTTCTCACCTAACCCACCATTCTTAGCATGCTTACTTTTCACCTTCAAGCTTTTCTCCTGCACGATTCTAAACAGCTACTGTGGTTTTGGGGCATCCTATGGCCTCACAGCACCACTTTCAAAGCAGGAAGCCATGAGGACAAGCAATAAGAGAGCTTTCCTTATTTGTTTCTGTCTTTACGTTTCAAGAGAGGCTGCTTTTCTGCATTTCATTTGCTGGAGTCTCCTCCTGTCAATGTGCTTTGTGAAAGTTGGGAAGCCTGGCTCTAGGGGACTTCTCTACTTAACTCTGCTCGGCAAATTTACGCTTCCTTGTACTTTACAGAGGTAAATGCAGACAACTGCCAACTTTATGCTCCGATACAAGTCTCATCTCCAAGCTCCTTCGTGTACATAACCACTTCAAAACTCCACGTGGTATCATGCTACGTGTGATACTTTTCAACTTTCTTTTGTCACCTTGCATCCAGTTTTAGAGAATTATCTATTTGTTATCCATGAGATCTAGTCCATTTTCAACCACTGAATGCTTACCCAATGTGGAAATAAACCACAAGTTGGCTATCTGTATTCTTGACTTGGGACAGCTGTTCCTAAATTTTTGTTACAGAGTTGCAAATAAGAATTTTCATATGTCTACTTGGTTTGCTATTACAGAATAAGGAGCATTTACTTCTCAATATAATTGTAGGTTTGCGATTTCTACTTCTAATTATGTAAAGTGCTCCCTATACATGTTGTGGAGGCATGTACTACACTTTGAAATACTGTTACTTACTGTGGCTTGAAACACACCAATGGGTAGTAACCATCTTTACCCCTCATAATACTTTCCCCCTCAAAGTGCACTTTTTATATTAATATAACAATACTAACTTACTTGTGATTATTATTTACCTGGTCTCATTTTTTTTCATCCTTTTATATTGAATTATTATGTATCAATATATTTATGTCCCTTTATAAAAATAACTTTATTGTGTATTTAAAACTCAATTTATAGCCTCTGTCCTTTACCTGGAGAATTTTGACATTTCTTGTGATTAATAAAATCACTATCACTATCTCTATCTTCTCATTTTTTTCTTTCTCTTTAAAATGCTTTTATCTTTCTCTGCCTTCAACAATATTGACCAAGGTATCTTTACTCCTTTTTATCCTCTAAGTATTTAGATATACAATCAATTTTTACTTAATTATGTTGAAACTCTTAACATATATACTTGATTTAACAGGGACTAATATTAATAATTGCATAGCAAAGAAAACTATATTTAATATATTGTAATAATGTATAATGGAAAAGAATCAGAAAAAAGAATATATATATATTCTTGTTAAAATGGGATTCTAAAGTATTATTCTTTTTGCTTTTATTTTTGCCCTTGAGTGTTTGTGTCAGAATAATTTTTGTTTCTTTTAAAAAACAAAACATATGTGTATATGTGTGTATAAATAAAACCAAACCACTTTTCTGTACACCTAAAAATAGCATGAGAAACGCTGGGCTGGAAGAAGCACAAGCTGGAATCAAGATTGCCGGGAGAAATATCAATAACCTCAGATATGCAAATGACACCACCCTTATGGCAGAAAGTGACGAGGAACTAAAAAGCCCCTTGAGGAAAGTGAAAGAGGAGAGTGAAAAAGTTGGCTTAAAGCTCAACATTCAGAAAACAAAGATCATGGCATCTGGTCCCATCACTTCATGGGAAATAGATGGGGAAAAAGTGGAAACAATATCAGACTTTATTTTATGGGGCTCTCAAATCAGATGGTGATTACAGCCACGAAATTAAAAGACGCTTACTCCTTGGAAGGAAAGTTATAACCAAGATAGCATATTGAAAAGCAGAGACATTACTTTCCAACAAAGCTCCGTCTAGTCAAGGCTATGGTTTTTCCAGTGGTCATGTATGGGCTTTTGAACTGTGGTGTTGGAGAAGACTCTTGAGAGTCCTTTGGACTGCAAGGAGATCCAACCAGTCCATTCTAAAGGAGATCAACCCTGGGATTTCTTTGGAAGGAATGATGCTAAAGCTGAAACTCCAGTACTTTGGCTGCCTCATGAGAAGAGTTGACTCATTGGAAAAGACCCTGATGCTGGGAGGAATTGGGGGCAGGAGGAGAAGGGGACAACAGAGGATGAGNAAGGAGATCAACCCTGGGATTTCTTTGGAAGGAATGATGCTAAAGCTGAAACTCCAGTACTTTGGCTGCCTCATGAGAAGAGTTGACTCACTGGAAAAGACTCTGATGCTGGAGGAATTGGGGGCAGGAGGAGAAGGGGACGACAGAGGACGAGATGGCTGGATGGCATCACCAATTCAATGGACGTGAGTTTGCGTGAACTCCGGGTGTTGGTGATGGACAAGGAGGCCTGGCGTGCTGCGATTCACGGGGTCGAAAGAGTCAGACATGACTGAGTGACTGAACTGAACTGAAAAGTAACACAATATTGTAAATCACTTATACTTCAATAAAAAATAAAAAAGAAATAATTCTCACCTTCTTCTAGACAATAATTACCCACTTTCCTTATTAAATGTTGTAAGTGTTTGGAGTTTTATTAGATCTCAGTGGGTTCTTTCTCTACCAGCTTTATTGAGATATAATTTATGTATAGCTCTGTATAAGGTTAAAGTGTACAGCATAATGATTTGACTTACATATATCAAGAAAAGATTGCCATGATAAGTTTAGTGAATATTTGTCATCTCTTAGTGAAAGTCACTCAGTTGTGTCCAACTCTTTGTGACCCCATGGTCTACACAGTCCAAGGAATTCTCCAGGCCAGAATACTGGAGTGGGTAGCCTTTCCCTTCTACAGGGGATCTTTCCAACCCAGAAATCAAACCTAGGTCTTCCGCATTGCAGGCAGATTCTTCACCAGGTGAGCCACAAGGGAAGCCCAAGAATACTGGAATGGGTAGCCTATCCCTTCTTCAATGGATCATCCCCGACCCAGGAAGTATCATCTCAGTTCAGTTCAGTTGCTCAGTCGTGTTCGACTCTTTGTGACCCCATGAACCGCAGCATGACATAGATACAAAATAAAAGAGAAAGAAAAAATATTTTTTTCCTTGTGATAAGGGCTCTTAGGTTTTATTCTCTTATTTTTTTAATTACCCAAATTAATAACCACTGTGGCAATATTGCTATTATTCTATATAAGAAATGCTTCTTTTAACCCACATGTTTACTAATTTTTTTGTGTATCACACCACTTAAAATCCATTATTTTTTTCTGGATTTTTCCATAACTTACTTCTTTCCTAAGATTTTTATTCACAATGAATCTGAAAGTGGCCATTCCTCTGAATTTTGTCTAAAATGTATTTTTTAGTGCTTGTTTCCAAATGACTATTGACTTAATTTATTCTAGTATTGACAGTTACTTTCTCTTAGGATTTTGAAGAGAAACAATAAAAATACTTTTGTCTTTTAGCTTTTATTCTTGCTCCTGAAAGTTTGTGTCACAATAATTTTTGTTTCCATTTAGATAATGTATCCTTTCTCTGTGATTGCTTCAGGATCCTCTCTTCCTCTTTGACTTTCTAGTTTTATTGTGGAAGTAAGGAGATACCTCTCGTCCAAGGTAAGGAGCAGCCGTGAAGAGACAACCCACGCCCAAGGTAAGAGAAACCCAAGTAAGATGGTAGGTGTTGCAAGAGAGCATCAGAGGGCAGACACACTAAAACCATACTCGCAGAAAACTAGTCATTCTAATCACACTAGGACCAGGGCCTTGTCTAACTCAATGAAACCAAGCCATGCCTGCAGGGCAACCCAAGGCGGGCGGGTCATGGTGGAGAGGTCTGACAGAACGTGGTCCACTGGAGAAGGGAATGGCAAGCCACTTCAGTATTCTTGCCTTGAGAACCCCATGAACAGTATGAAAAGGCAAAATGATAGGATATCAAAAGAGAATCTCCCCAGGTCGTTAGGTGCCCAATATGCTACTGGAGATCAGTGGAGAAATAACTCCAGAAAAAATGAAGGGATGGAGCCAAAGCAAAAACAATACCCAGTTGTGCATGTGACTGGTGATAGAAGCAAGATCCGATGCTGTAAAGAACAATATTGCATAGGAACCTGGAATGTCAGGTCCATGAATCAAGGCAAATTGGAAGTGGTCAAACAAGAGATGGCAAGGGTGAACGTCGACATTCTAGGAATCAGCGAACTAAAANTCACCGACTCGATGGATGTGAGTTTGAGTGAACTCCGGGAGTTGGTGATGGACAGGGAGGCCTGGCATGCAGCAGTTCAAGGGGTCGCAAAGAGTCGGACATGATTGAGTGACTGAACTGAACTGATTTCAACTGACTTAACCTGCTCATGACTCATAGTGTTTCTTTAATCCAAGGATTCCTATCTTTCACCAGTCCTGGGAAACTAGCAATCATTACCTCAACACATACGGCTCCTCTCTCTATGTCACCTCTTACAACTCCTACCATCTGATGTTTTCATCCCAACCTTTGTATCTCCTAATTTTTTCCTTTCAATTTTCTCAGTACTATATATTCTGTGTAATAATCTCCAATATAACTCTCTGTTAAACTCATCCTGTTTTCAAAAAGTTTAAGTGTTAGTCACTCAGTTGTGTCCGACTTTTTGTGATCTCATGGACTATAGCCACAAAGGCTGCTCTCTTCATGGAATTCTCCAGGCAAGAATACTGGAGAGAGTCATCATTGCCTTCTCCAGGGGATCATCCTGACCCAGATACTGAACCAGGGTCTCCTGTGTTGCAGGAAAGTTGCATTTTATTTTCTATCTTGTGTACCTATTGAGTTCTAGTTTCTGGAAATTCTATTTCTTCTTTTTCAAACATGCAGTCTTTTTCATGGTGTCCAGTTGTTTTCTTGTGATTTATATTCCAAAGGTTTTGCTTTATTCTTTTCTAACAGACTTATTTTGTAAGTTCTACTTGAGTGTTCCAGGAGCTGATACTGTTGGGATTTCAATGCTCATTGTTGTGGTATCTGTTATCTTTTGCTCAGGAGTTGTTTCTCTACAGCATGGGTTGAGGATTTTCTCTGGAGCAATTCTGCATTTGCTTCTTTCTTGCAGGTGCCCCAAGGGTACCANTGCATATCTGAGGTTATTGATATTTCTCCCAACAATCTTGATTCCAGCTTGTGTTTCTTCCATTCCAGCGTTTCTCATGATGTACTCTGCATAGAAGTTAAATAAGCAGGGTGACAATACACAGCCTTGATGTGCTACTTTCCCAATTTAGAACCAGTCTGTTGTTCCATGTCCAGTTCTAACTGCTGCTTCCTGACCTGCATACAGATTTCTCAAGAGGCAGGTCAGGTGGTCTGGTATTCCCATCTCTTTCAGAATTTTCCATAGTTTATTGTGATCCACACAGTCAAAGGCTTTGGCATAGTCAATAAAGCAGAAGTAGATGTTTTTCTGGAACTCTCTGGCTTTTTCCACGATCCAGCAAATGTTGGTAATTTGAATCTGGTTCCTCTCCCTTTTTAAAACCAGCTTGAACATCAGGAAGTTCACAGTTCACGTATTGCTGAAGCCTGGCTTGGAGAATTTTGAGCACTGTTTTACTAGAGTTGAGATGAGTGCAATGCATGAAATACAAATTTAGGGTTTGGAGTCACAGTAATTTTTTGTTGTTGTTTCAGCTTCTTATCTTCCTTCTATACCAATGGGTGGATCTTTTTAAAAAAGAATACTCTTTCTCTGAGTGTTTTTCTGAGATTTAGTAATACTTTGAGGGTCCTATATTTATTCAAAGGTCTCAGTTGCAACCCCTTTCATCTTTTGAATACAAAGCTTCAGTTACTGTCCCTCTGAAGGATATTAAACTCTGAGACTCTGCATTATGGAAACCAAGAATACGCAGGGCAGTCCCAGTAGCTCATGGTCTCAGACACTTCACCCTGCAACCAGAGTAGTCTGTTCTTCCTTGTAAGCTCAGTGATGCATTTCAAACTTTTTCTTTATAATAAATATCCAGCATTTAATAACTGTTGATAGTAGGAGAATTTCTCCTTTTCTTTGTTCTCTGTTTGCCATAGCTATTTAGAACAGCTGTAATCTCTGTACAGGTATAAAACAAGGCCATTTTCCCAGGTATAGAAGCCAACACTAGGGCACAGAGCAAGGTCAAGCCTGTGCATGTTGTGTGCATGTGTGTGTGTACAAATAGATACAGGTGTGGCTATGTAAATGTCATAGGTGTGTGAAAGTAAGCCTGCGCCAGGGAAGACTTTTTCTGAGTAACTGGATGAAGAAAAAATTGCCAAAGAGGCACAGGTAGCCTGTTCCAGGCAGCGGAAAGAACATTTGTAAGTCCTCAAAGGCTTAAGGGAACACGGATTATTTGGCAATCTGTAAGCAGGTCCATTCAATAGAAGCATAAGCTTAACTTGGGGAAATGGTCAAAGCCTAGGACTGCATGCCATAAATCCTCTTTAATTCCATGCTAAGAAGCTTAGATGTTTGTCCTAAAGACAACTGAATGCCCTTGAAGAATTTCAAGCGGAAGAGTGACATGATTAGATTTCCTCTGTAGAGAGCCAACATGAAGAACAGATGCAGAATGACAGGAGATTCTGGCGCTGATCCTCATGTTCTTCTCCATGCTGTAAAGGGTCATTTGGCAGCAGATATGTTGAGGGTGGGAGAAATGCAGAGAAAGAGTGCGAGGGGCAGGTCTGACACTGAGGACTCAAAAGCCAAAAGAAGGATCAGGTGGGAGCTGAGCAGAGGTCTGAAGTCCGGGAGAGCCAGCAGAGGAAGCTAGAGGTTGCCAGACTGGATCAGGGCCACTGTTGCTCAAAGCGCCAAGAAATTTAGCTCAGAAAGATGCAGGCCAGGCTAAAGAAATGGTGCCAACAGGAATAAAAGCTTGGTAACATGAGTTATGCTATATTGTGGTTAGTAATGGTCATGCATTTAGATATGTCTATTTTCACTCGTTCCCATGACAGATGCTTGTGTCCCCCATTTCCTGCTACTACCTTTCCAGTGGGGTCCCCGATCCATCAACATCACTAAAATTCATCCTCAAAATCATCCTTAAAAAGGATGAACAAACATAATGCTGTGTAATTAATGCTCTTCACTGCTTTGACTAGAAAGAAATAATTCTTTCATTTATTTATTTATTTTAGGCCATGGTGTGCGGCACATAGGACCTTAGGGTCTTCATTTCCCAACCAGGGATGGAACCCATGCTCCCCTGCATTGGGAGTGTGGAGTCTTAACCACTGGACCAACTACCAGGGAAGGCCCCAATAATTCTTTAATGTAGTTACAGCTGCATCTCAATGGGTACAGAGATAGAAATATCATAACGGGCAAGGTGGAAGCTTTCCTGCCAGAAGAAGCAATCTGGGCTCTCTCGACTTCCCGTTTTCTGTGTAAAGAGGAATCTGGCAAACATCTTGAATCTGGCAGGTGTTTATCACTCAATTCCTACTCCAACAGGAGAGAAACAGCATGACAATGTGATTTTCCAAATTTAAAGCAAAACCCACTTTATACCAGATGATGAGCTCTAACTGGTAATGCTCCAGGGATGTGGCTGCTGTTGTCTAGCATTTATCTTCTTTTGGGAGATGAAAGCTGTGTCTTCTCCATCTTGGCAGCAGTGCACCTCTAACCCTAATTAAATAGTATCCACTGTGGTGCATGTCTGATAGCCCTGAAATGTAAATAAAGAGGAAATAATAACTTTATACTGTAAAATCAATAAACAAGAGACTTTCCATTTTTCTATCATTTTGTACTGTGATGATTCCTCCTGTGCTCAGTTATGTTCAACCACATTTTTAATGTGAAATTATATTCCAGTATTTTATTGCACACATTATCAAATAGATGCTTGATGGTCATAGAGATGAGCAGAGACGTTACTTTGCTAACAAAGGTCCATCTAGTCAAAGCCATGGTTTTTCCAGTAGTAATCTATGTATGTGAGAGGTGGACCTAAAAAAACCAGAGTGCCGAAGAACTGATGCCTTTGAACTGTGGTGTTAGAGAAGACTCTAAAGAGCCTCTTGGACAGCAAGGAGATCAAACCAGTTCATCCTAAAGGAAATCAATCCTGAATATTTATTGGAAGGACTGATGCTGACGCTGAAGCTCCAGTACTTTGGCTACCTGTTGCGAAGAGCTGACTCATTGGAAAAGATCCTGATGCTAGGAAAGATTCAAGGCAGAAGGAGAAGGGGACGACAGAGGATGAGTTGGTTGGATAGCATCATTGACTCGATGGACATGAGTTTAGGTAGGCTCCGGGAGTTGGTGATGGACAGGGAAGCCTGGCCTGTTGCAGTCTGTGGGGTCACAAAGAGTTGGACATGACTGAGAGAATGAACTGAACTGAACTGAACTGATCTATATATACAAGCAGCTCATGCTGCTCAATACCAGAAAAACAAGAAACTCAATTAAAAAATGGGCAGAAGGCCTAAACAGACATTTCTCCAATGAACATATATATACAGATGGCCGACAAACACATGCAAAGATGCTCAACATCACTCATTATTAGAGAAATACAACTAAAAACTACAGTGAGGTATCACATCACACTGGTCAGAATGGCCATCATTGAAAAATCTACAAATAATAAATGCTGGAGAGGATACAGAGAAAAGGAAACCCTCTTGCACAGTTGGTGGGAATGTAAATGGATACAATCACTATTGTCAAACAATGAAGAGATTCCTTTAAAAACTGGGAATAGAACTCATATATCCCAGCAATCCTACTACTAAGCATACCCTGATAAAATGGTAACTGAAAGAGATGCACACTCCCCAAAGTTCACTGCAGCACTTTTTACAATAGCTAGGACACAGAAGCAGCCTAAATGTCCATCAATGGATGGATGGATACAGAAATTATGGTACATATATGCTGCTGCTAAGTCACTTCAGTCGTGTCCGACTCTGTGTGACCCCATAGACGGCAGCCCACCAAGCTCCTTCATCCCTGGGATTCTCCAGGCAAGAACACTGGAGTGGGTTGCCATTTCCTTCTCCAGTGTATGAAAGTGAAAGGTGAAAGTGAAGTCGCTCAGTCGTGTCCGACTCTTAGCGACCCCATGGACTGCAGCCCACCAGGCTCCTCCATCCATAGGATTTTCCAGGCAAGAGTACTGGAGTGGGGTGCCATTGCCTTCTCCGTGGTACATATATACAATAGAATATTACTCAGCTTTAAAAAACAACGCATTTGAGTTAGTCCTAATGAGTTGGTGAACCTAGGGCATATTGTACTGAATGAAGTAAGTCAGAAAGAAAAAGACAAATATTGTACATTGAGCATGTGTATAGACTCTAGAAAGATGGTACTGATGAA
>SJYX01014499.1:323642-365456 GCA_006410675.1 Oreotragus oreotragus | reverse complement strand
GAAATAGATGTTTTTCTGGAACTCTCTTGCTTTTTCCATGATCCAGCGGATGTTGGCAATTTGATCTCTGGTTCCTCTGCCTTTTCTAAAACCAGTTTGAGCATCTGGAATTTCACGATTCACATATTGCTGAAGCCTGGCTTGGAGAATTTTGAGCATTACTTTACAAGTGTGTGAGATGAGGGCCACTGTGCGGTAGTTTGAGCATTCTTTGGCATTGCTTTTCCTTGGGATTGGAATGAAATCAGACCTATTCCAGGCCACTGCTGAGTTTTCCAAATTTGCTGGCATATTGAGTGCAGCACTTTCACAGCATCATTTTTCAGGATTTGAAATGGCTCAACTGGAATTCCAGCACCTCCACTAGCTTTGTTCATAGTGATGCTTCTAAGGTGCATTTGACTTCATATTCCAGCATGTCTTGCTCTAGGTGAGTTTAAAAATTTGTTTAACTCTGCCTAACGTGAATGCTTTATTATGTTTCTACAGTCCCTTGGACTGCAAGGAGATCCAACCAGTCCATTCTGAAGGAGATCAGCCTTGGGTGTTCTTTGGAAGGAATGATGCTAAAGCTGAAACTCCAATACTTTGGCCACCTCATACGAAGAGTTGACTCATTGGAAAAGACTCTGATGATGGGAGGGATTGGGGGCAGGAGGAAAAGGGGACCACAGAGGATGAGATGGCTGGATGGCATCACTGACTCGATGGATGTGAGTTTGAGTGAACTCCAGGAGTTGGTCATGGACAGGGAGGCCTGGCGTGCTGCAGTTCATGGGGTTGCAGAGTCAGACACAACTGAGTGACTAAACTGAACTGACAGTCTTTATATCCAGTATTGGAACAATTATCTTATTGTTACTGAGGAGGACCCTCTGGGAACCTTCCTGGTCCAAACTCCTCCCCCATAGTCTCTGCCCTAGTTCATCTCTGAACTATCTCCATGTTAGTATCTGATGCACATTCCCCAAGTTGTTTTAGGATGTGAAAACCCAAATGCAAGATGTTAGCTACTTGATAACCATGAGCATGTAGCCTCCAGGCTTCCTGGAGCCTGGGGATTGATAATGTTAACTTCCTGGAGCCTGGGGATTGATAGTTAACTTCCTGGAGCCTAGAGATTGATAATGTTAACCCCTGCTACCGCAGCCCCGTTACCGCACCATCAGCCAATCACAGAACGTGCATGAGCTGAGAATGCATCCTGGGACACCCCTCTCTCACTCGGCCTTTAAAAAAATACTATCTTGAAACCCATGGGGAGTGCAGGCTTTCTGAGTACTAAGCATCTACCCTGAACTCCTTGTGTGGTCTCCAGTGTCAGAAGACAGGCTTTACTGTGAGTGAGCCAGTGGACCCAAGTTTGGCTCGGTAACGACATCTATTCATTATCATTCGTGATAATCTGAATATTCATTGAAAGGACTGATGCTGAAGCTGAAGCTCCAATACTTTGGCCACCTGATGTGAAGAGCCAAATCACTAGAAAAGACCCTGATGCTGGGAACGATTGAAGGCAGGAGAAGGGGATGATAGAGGATGAGTTGGTTGGATGGCATCACAGACTCAGTGGACATGAGTTTGAGTAAACTCGGAGATAATGAAGGACAAGGAAGCCTGGCGTGCTGCAGTCCATGGGGTTGCAAAGAGTTGGACACGACTTAGGAGCTGAACAACAAATGATAAACTGATAATCTTTTCTTCTCCTCCTTACTCTAGGCTGGCTTGCTCCCTTGCTTAGTCTTGCTTTCATTCTCTCTCTCTCTGTCTCTCTCTCACACACACACACACACACACAATCTCAAGTACACACACTCAGACTAGCCAGTCAACTATAGATTACCTCTTGGTACCATGTTTACTTTTCTGGCCAATATTTTAGGAAGAGTAGCTTGGTATCAACAAAAAGTTTGAACATTAGAGCCTGTCTTCAGAAAAATCCAGACCTGGCAGAAGCATGACCACTGGTCACTCAACCTATAGAAATCTCATAAGAGAACTAGAGTCCTGTTTTGTCCCCACATCCCCCTCCTGTGGTTTCAGCGACATGGCATTAAGAAGATCCTCTAAAAAGGGACCCATAAAGCCAGACCAGCACTTAGTATAACAGATCAGAAGAGCCCAGCTTGGCTCTACCAGCTAAGCCTTCTAGAAACGAATCGCCAGTCTATGTTCAATGCAGGATGCAGGATGCTTGGGGCTGGTGCATGGGGATAATCCAGAGGGATGATATGGGGTGGGAGGTGGGAGGGGGGTTCATGTTTGGGAGTTCATGTACACCCGTGGCAGATTCATGTCAATGTATGCCAAAACCAATACAGTACTGTAAAGTAAAATAAAGTAAAATATATAAATAAATAAAAGAAATCACTTGTCATGTGCTCTAACAGATGAACGATTCTAAAGAAACCATTTACTAACTGCAATGTTTTAATAGCCTCAGCTCTTGCCACCAATCAGAGCTATAAAATAAACAATTCTCACCTGTACTATTGCACACACATTGAGATGAGAAACGTAATAAGAATTGAACTAAGCCAGTATCTATGATCAGTAAATGTACCTTTTACTTCATGCGGGTCTGTGTGCTAAGTCACTTCAGTCATGTCCAATTCTTTGTGACCTCATGGACTGTAGCCTGCCAGAATCCTCTGTCCATGGGATTCTCCAGGCAAGAATACTGGAGTGGGTTGCCATTTCCTCCTCCAGGGAATCTTCCCAACCCAAGGACTGGACCCACATTTGTGTGGCTCCTGCATTGCAGGCAGATTCTTTACTGCTGAGCCATCAGGAAAATGAAAGCCCCAACACACTAGGGCTTTCTGACTCACAAAGCTTTGAGTCCTTGACTTTAAGACCTAAATTCTAATATACGTATTATTATATCTGCTTTAAGCATGGCAAATGTTTTTCTGATAGATATTATTTATTTTAGGACATAACAAAAAGTTAGTTAAGAACTAAATGTATTCAAAGATAATTATTGTACACACACAAATATATGTATATACATATATGTCGTGCTCAATTGCTTCTGTGTGTACAGCTCTTTGTGACCCCATGGACTATTGCCCACCAGGCTCTTTTGTCCATGGGATCTTTCAAGCAAGAATACTGGAATGGGTTGCCATGCCCTCCTCCAGGGGATCTTTTCCACTCAGAGGTGGAATCCCTGTCCCCTGCATCTCTTTGCCACTGAGCCATGGGGGAAGCCCATATACATATACATGTATCAGTTCAGTTCAGTTCAGTTCAGTCGCTCAGTCGTGTCCAACTCTTTGCGACCCCATGAATCGCAGCATGCCAGGCCTTCCTGTCCATCACCATCTCCCGGAGTTCACTCAGACTCATGTCCATCGAGTCGATGATGCCATCCAGCCATCTCATTCTCGGTCGTCCCCTTCTCCTCCCGCCCCCAATCCCTCCCAGCATCAGAGTCTTTTCCAATGAGTCAACTCTTCGCATGAGGTGGCCAAAGTACTGGAGTTTCAGCTTTAGCATCATTCCTTCCAAAGAAATCCCAGGGTTGATCTCCTTCAGAATGGACTGGTTGGATCTCCTTGCAGTCCAAGGGACTCTCAAGAGTCTTCTCCAACACCACAGTTCAAAAGCATCGATTCTTCGGCGCTCAGCTTTCTTCACAGTCCAACTTTCACATCCATACATGACCACAGGAAAAACCATAGCCTTGACTAGGCGGACCTTAGTCGGCAAAGTAATGTCTCTGCTTTTGAATATACTATCCAGGTTGGTCATAACTTTTCTTCCAAGGAGTAAGCGTCTTTTAATTTCATGGCTGCAGTCACCATCTGCAGTGATTTTGGAGCCCAAAAAAATAAAGTCTGACACTGTTTCCACTGTTTCCCCATCTATTTCCCATGAAGTGATGGGACCGGATGCCATGATCTTCGTTTTCTGAATGTTGAGCTTTAAGCCAACTTTTTCGCTCTCCTCCTTCACTTTCATCAAGAGGCTTTTTAGCTCCTCCTCACTTTCTGCCATAAGGGTGGTGTCATCAGCATATCTGAGGTTATTGATATTTCTCCCGGCAATCTTGATTCCAGCTTGTGTTTCTTCCATTCCAGCGTTTCTCATGATGTACTCTGCATATAAGTTAAATAAGCAGGGAGACAATATACAGCCTTGACGGACTCCTTTTCCTATTTGGAACCAGTCTGTTGTTCCATGTGCAGTTCTAACTGTTGCTTCCTGACCTGCATACAGATTTCTCAAGGGGAAGGTTAGGTGGTCTGGTATTCCCATCTCTCTCAGAATTGTTCACAGTTTATTGTGATCCACACAGTCAAAGGCTTTGGCATAGTCAATAAGGCAGAAATAGATGTTTTTCTGGAACTCTCTTGCTTTTTCCATGATCCAGCGGATGTTGGCAATTTGATTTCTGGTTCCTCTGCCTGTTCTAAAACCAGCTTGAACATCAGGGAGTTCACGGTTCACATATTGCTGATACATAGATATTTATCACTCTTCTCAAAATCTTCTCCTTTCAAGAGTTAACAGACATTAGCTATCCAAAATCCAGCTTGTTTCAAACTTGCTCTATGCTTCCTATACCCTACAACACATCTCAGACTGTTTTACTTTTCTTTCAAGGAAGCAGCATCGACCTGAATAGTTACTGTTCAGAAATATGAATTCAGTGTTGCGAGAACTCCCAATTTTTCAAGAGAAGCCAAGATTCCAGATTTATAGGTGAAATAATTCATTTTAAAAATAAAGTAAAGGAACTAAAACTACTTCAGTAAGCTGGATCTGGTCCAGTGCTCTCTCTTTTAATTTTCTGGTGTGAAAACAGATGGACTGAGGCTGCTCCAGCAATGATCTATAAATAACCACTTTTTTCCTTTTATTTTTAAAACCTTGACTTTCCTGAAAATAACAATAACATTCTTTAATGAAAACAATTTTGACAGTAGCAAATCAAAACAACAAAAAAAAAAAAAAACTGCACTGATTCCACCAAACTGAGAGAATCACNCAATGATCTATAAATAACCCCTTTTTTCCTTTTATTTTTAAAACCTTGACTTTCCTGAAAATAACAATAACATTCTTTAATGGAAACAATTTTGACAGTAGCAAATCAAAACAACAACAACAACAAAAAAAAAAACAACTGCACTGATTCCACCAAACTGAGAGAATCACTTTTACCTTCAGGTATGTTCCCCCAGTCTTTGTTACCTTTGTGTGTTGTTCTGATTTTATTTTCTTTGTACAAGTTGAATCATACTATTTTAAACCTATTTTCACTTATATGTATTTCACAACTATTTCTCTAAAACACAGTGGTTCATCACTACATAGTATTTTGTTTTAAACTTTAAAGACCACAATTCACTGGCCAATTCCTACTGTTAAAATTTAGTTTGCCTGATTTCTTTACAGTTCTAGCTATTGCTTTGTAAACATCTTTGTGCACATTCTGTGAATATCCTTAGGGCAAATTCTTAGAAATGTTATTTTGGGGCCAAAGTACAAGAATATTTTGAAAATTTTTCATGTGTATTAGTAACATTTATCTGTATTTAAGCTGTATTTATCTTTGTATTGTTTTAAATATTATTCTATTACTCAAAACTTCATATAACATATATGCATGCCTACATCTTTTAGTTTTTTGTGGTCAAATAGATCATTCTAAAGGAAATCAGTCCTAGGTGTTCATTGGAAGAACTGATGTGGAAGCTGAAACTCCAGTACTTTTGCCACCTGATGTGAAGAGTTGACTCATTGGAAAAGACTCTGATGCTGGGAGGGACTGAGAGCAGGAGGAGAAGGGGATGACAGAGGATGAGATGGTTGGATGGCATCACCGACTCAATGGACATGGATTTGGGTTGTCTTCGGGAGTTGGTGATGGACAGGGAAGCCTGTCATGCTGTGGTTCACGGGGTCGCAAAGAGTCAGACACGAATGAGTGACTGAACTTAACTGAACTGAGATCATTCTTATTTTTCTTGTACATTCTTACTTAAATTCATTTAATTCTTTAATTTAGTTTCTATTAACTTAAAATTAATTTTTAAATTTTTTCTTATTTTTGAAGAATGTATTTACTTATTTTAATTGGAGGCTAATTACTTTGCAATAACTGTGGTGGGTTTTGCCATATAGATTGAATCAGCCATGGGTGTACATGTGTCCTCTCATCCTGAACTCCCCTCCCAACTCTCTCCCCACCCCATCCCTCTGGGTTGTCCCAGAGCACAGCTTTGAGTGCCCTGCTTCATGCATTGAACTTGAACTGGTCATCTATTTTACATATGGTAATATACATGTTTGATTGCTATTTTCTCAAATCATCCCACCCTCTCCTTCCACAGAGTCCAAAAGTCTGTCCTTTACATCTGAGTTTCTTTTGCTGTCTTGCATATCAGGTCATCATTACCATCTTTCTAAATTCCATATATCTGCATTAATATACTGTATTGGTGTTTCTCTTTCTGACTTACTTCACTCTGTATAATACGTTCCAGTTTCATCCACCTCATTAGAACTGACTCAAATGTGTTCTTTTTATAGCTGAATAATATTCCATTATGTATGTGTATCACAACTTTCTTATCTATTCATCTGCCAATGGACATCTGGGCTGCTTCCATGTCCTAGCCATTGTGAACAATGCTGCAGTGAATATTGGGGTACATGTGTCTCTTTCAGTTCTGGTTTCCTTGGTGTGTATGCCCAGCAGTGGGATTGCTGAGCGTTGTGGCAGTTCTATTTCCAGGTTTTTAAGAACTCTTCACACTGTTCTCCATAATGGCTGTACTAGTTTGCCTTCCCACCAACAGTGTAAGAGGGTTCCCTTTTCTCCACACCCTCTCCAGCATTTGTCGTTTATAGACTCTTTGATGGCAGCTATTCTGAACAGAGTGAAATGGTACCTCATTTTGGTTTTGATTTGCATTTCTCTGATTATGAGTGATGTTGAGCATCTTTTTGTGTGTTTGTTAGCAATCTGTATGTCTTCTTTGGAGAAATGTCTGTTTAATTCTTTGGCCCACTTTTTAATTGGGTCATTTATTTTCCTGGTGTTGAGCTACAGGAGCTGCTTGTATATTTTGGAGATTAATTCTTTGTCAGTTGTTTTATTTGCTATTATTTTCTCCCATTCTGATAGCTACCTTTTCACCTTGCTTATAGTTTGCTTTAAGTTTAATTAGGCCCCATTTGTGTATTTTTGGTTTTATTTCCATTACTCTGGAAGGTGGGTCATAGAGGATCTTGCTGTGATTTATGTCAGAGTGTTCTGCTTATGTTTTCCTCTAAAAGTTTTATAGTTTCTGATATTACATTTATATCTTTAATTCATTTTGAGTTTATTTTTGTGTACGGTGTTAGAAAGTGTTTTAGTTCCATTCTTTTACAAGTGGTTGACCAGTTTTCCCAGCACCACTTTTTAAAGAGATTGTCTTTTCTCCATTTTGTATTTTTGCCTCCTTTGTCAAAGATAAAGTGTGTAGATTTATCTCTGGGCTTTCTATTTTGTTCCATTGATCTATATGTCAGTCTTTGTGCNCCATTCTTTTACAAGTGGTTGACCAGTTTTCCCAGCACCACTTTTTAAAGAGATTGTCTTTTCTCCATTTTGTATTTTTGCCTCCTTTGTCAAAGATAAAGTGTGTAGATTTATCTCTGGGCTTTCTATTTTGTTCCATTGATCTATATGTCAGTCTTTGTGCCAGTACCATACTGTATTGAGGACTGTAGCTTTGTAGTATGGTCTGAAGTCAAGCAGGTTGATTCCTTCAGTTCCATTCTTCTTTCTCAAGATTACTTTGGCTATTAGAGGTTCTTGTGTTTCCATACAAATTGTGAAATTATTTGTTCTAGTTCTGTGAAAAATACCATTGGTTGTTTGATAGGGATTGCTTTGAATCTATAGATTGCTTTGGGTAGTATACTCATTTTCACTGTATTGATTCTTCTAGTCAAAAAACATGGTATATTTCTCCATCTATTTGTGTCATCTTTCATTTCTTTCATCAGTATTTTATAGTTTTCTATATATAGGTTTTAATTTCTTTAGGTAAATTTGTTCCTAAATATTTTATTCTTTTCATTGCAATAATGAATGGGATTTTTCCTTAATTTATCTTTGTTTTTTCATTGTTACTGTATAGTAATGAAAAGGATTTCTGTGTATTAATTGTATATCCTGCACTTTTACTATATTCATTGATTAGCTCTAGTAATTTTCTGGTGGTGTCTTTATGGTTTTCTATGTAGAGCATCATGTCATCTGCAAAGAGTGAGAGTTTTACTTCTCCTTTTCCAACCTGGATCCCTTTTATTTCTTGTTCTTTTCTGACTGCTGTGGCTAGGACTTCCAACACTATGTTGAATAGTAGTGGTGAGAGTGGGCACCCTTATCTTGTTCCTGATTTTAGAGGACGTGCTTTCAATTTTTCACCATTGAGGAAAATGTTTGCTGTGGGTTTGTCGTATATATTATGTTGAGATATGTTCCTTCTACTCCTGCTTTCTGGAGAGTTTTTATCACAAATGGATGCTGAATTTTGTCAAAGGCTTTCTCTGCATCTATTGGTTTTTAATCTTTCAATTTGTTAATATGGTGTATCACATAGATTGATTTGTAAATACTGAAGAATCCTTGCATCCCTGGGATAAAGCCCACTTGGTCATGATGTATGATCTTTTTAATATGTTTTTGGATTCTGTTACCACTTGAATTTTGTTGAGGATTTTTGCTTCTATGTTCATCAGTGATATTGGCTTGTAGTTTTCTTTTTNCTTGCATCCCTGGGATAAAGCCCACTTGGTCATGATGTATGATCTTTTTAATATGTTTTTGGATTCTGTTACCACTTGAATTTTGTTGAGGATTTTTGCTTCTATGTTCATCAGTGATATTGGCTTGTAGTTTTCTTTTTTGGTGGCATATTTGGTTTTGGTATTAGGGTAATGGTGGTCTCATAGAATGGATTTGGGAGTTTACCTTCCTCTGAAATTTTCTGGAAGAGTTTGAGTAGGATAAATGTTAGCTCATCTCTAAATTTTTGGTAGAATTCACCTCTGAAGCCATCTGGTCCTGGGTTTTTGTTTGTTGGAAGATTTTTGATTACAGCTTTGATTTCTGTGCTTGTGATGGGTCTGTTAAGATTTTTTATTTCTTCCTGGTTCAGTTTTGGAAGGTTATGCTTTTCTAAGAATTTGTCCATTTCCTCCAAATTGTCCATTTTATTGGCATATAATTGCTCATAGTAGTCACTTATGTTCTTTTGTATTTCTGTGTTGTCTGTTGTCATTTCTCCATTTTCATTTTTAATTTTATTGATTTGATTCTTCTTCTTTTTTTTAATTGATGAGACTGGCTAATGGTTTGTCAATTTTATTTATCTTCTCAAAGAACCAGCTTTTACTTTTGTTGATTTTTGCTATAGTCCCCTTCATTTATTTTTCATTTGTTTCTGCTTGATTTTTATGATGTCTTTCCTTCTACTAACTTTGGGGTTCTTCTTTTCTTCTTTTTCTAAGTGCTTTAGGTATAAAGTTAGGTTGTTTGTTTGATATTTCTCTTGTTTCTTGAGGTAGGCATGTATTGCTATGAACCTCCCTCTTAGCACTGCTTTTACTGAATCCCATAGGTTTTGGGTGGTCGTGTTTTCATTTTCATTTGTTTCTATGCATATCTTGATTTCCTTTTTGATTTCTTCTGTGATCTGTTGGTTATTCATAAGCATGTTGTTTAGTTTGTATTTTTAATAGTTTTTTTTTAAACTATAAAACTATTAGATGGTTGGCATCTAATCCTACTACATTATGATCTTAAAATAATTATTTATCTCATCTGAGGTTTATTTTGTTGGTGATATGAGGTAGTGTCCTAACAAAATTTGTGGAATGTTCACTTCTTTCACCACCAATTTGAAGAAAACATCTTTTTAATACTTCCATATATTTCTGTTTCCAGGTTTCTATTCTGTTTCAGTGATCTTTCCCCTTTTGCTCCAATACCATGGTTTTATACTTGTTATAATTTAAAACTACTTTTGAATATCTGGGAGTACAAGTCCCTTTGCCAAGCATTCCTAGCTCTTTTGTGTATTTATACAGTACAGAACCATAGTAAGTTAAAACACAAACACATTTAAATATTAATTGGAATTTATAGATTAATTCTGGAAGGGTTGACATCTATCAAATCTTCTCAGTTACAAATTTAGATTTTGACAGAAGTTGACAATGCAGCTCACAGCTACCATCTCTGGAAAGAATCCAGAGAATGTAGTTCATGTTGCTGATCATCAGCTTTGACAGTCAGCTAACCAGAGGCAAGGATGACCCAGAAGTCTGACTCAAAAGCCAAAAGACTGGGTGTTTGTCACCCAGACATCCCCAAAGACCTCTAACTCTGGCTCATTGCTATTTTTGTTCATTAATTTAATTAAATCTCCCAGATAAATTGCTGTTTAGTTTCTTTATAAGTATAAAAATAAAAAATTAAGGTGACTATTATTGTGCTCACCACTTCTCTCTCTCAAAGTTTAGAGGTGGTATGAATCACAAAGACCTCTGATAAGTCTTGCTGAACAAAAGGAATCAACCAACACTTATTAATAGTTTTCACAAAATCAAGATTCAACCTATAAGTTCCACTATAAGGAATTATGGGCTTCCCTGGTGGCTCAGAGGTTAAAATGTCTGCCTCCAATGAGGGAGATCCAAGTTCGATCCCTGGGTTGGGAAGATGCCCTGGAGAAAGAAATGGTAACCCACTCCAGTATTCTTGCCTGGAGAATCCCATGGACGGAGAAGCCTGGTAGGCTACAGTCCACGGGGCTGCAAAGAGTCGGACACGACTGAGCGACTTCACTATAAGGAATTATTGATCTTATATTCTTGTATGTACAAAAATGACATTTTGGGGACTTCCCTGGTTGTCCAGTGGCTAAGATTCCATGCTCCCAGTGCTGTGGTCCTGGGTTTGATCTCTGGCCAGGGAATTAGATTATACATGCTGCAACTAAAGATCCCACATGCTTCAGCTAGACCTGGTGAGGCAAATAAATAAATATATATTTTTGAAATGGCAATTTCATCTGGCTTTGCTTAACGTTTGGGGTTCTCAAGGCAAGAATGCTGGAGTGGTTTGCTATTCTCTTCTCCATTGGATAATGTTTTGTCAGAACTCTCCACCATGACCCCCTCCACCTTGAGTGGCCCTGCATGGCATTGCTCATAACTTCATTGCATTATGCAAGCCCCTTTGCCATGACAAGGCTGTAATCCATGTGATCATTTTGGTTAGCTTACTGTGATTGTGGTTTTCATCCTGGGGGCTGTGGGATTGTAGTTCTTACTTCTTCTGTTTGCCCTTTGATGGATGAGAATAAGAGTCTTGTGCAAGCTTCCTGATAGGAGGGACTTCAGTTTAGTTCAGTCGCTCAGTCATGTCCAACTCTTTGCAACCCCATAAACTGCAGCATGCCAGGCCTCCCTGTCCATCACCAACTCCCAGAGTCCAACCAAACCCATGTCCATTGAGTCGGTGATGCCATACAACCATCTCATCCTCTGTCATCCCCTCCTCCTCTTGCCCTCAATCTTTCCCAGCATCAGGGTCTTTTCAAATGAGTCAGCTCTTCACACCAGGTGGACGAAGTATTGGAGTTTCAGCTTCAACATCAGTCCTACCAATGAACACCCAGGACTGATGTCCTTTAGGATGGACTGGTTGGATATCCTTGTAGTCCAAGGGACTCTCAAGAGTTTTCTCCAAAACCACAGTTCAAAAGCATCAATTGATGGGAGGGACTGGATGTGGGAACAAATGGGTCTTGCTCTAGTGGACAGGGCCATGCTCGGTAAATTGTTAATCCAGTTGTCTTCTGATGGGTGCAGCTGTGTTCCCTCCTTGTTCATTGTTTAACCTAAGGTGATGGAGTTCCAGATTCTATAAGCAATAACTCAATGTATACTGACAGTTTCTTTTCATGTGTTTCACTTGCTTGGTATTGGCTAGCTTTCTACATCTCACTCCTCTTTTGCTCAAGATATATGAAAAAAATTAAAAGTTTTATTTCCATAATTTTTGGAAAGATAAATATAAACATAAACATCTATCTTTCTAAAATGAAGAAAAATTAGTCCATGGGGATTCTCCAGGCAAAAATACTGGAGTGAGTTGCCACGCCCTCCTCCAGGAGATCTTCCCAACCCAGAGATCAAACCAAGGTCTCCCACATTGCAGGCGGATTCTTTATCTGAGCCACCAGTGAAAACTTTATGAATGTTTAGTAAAAGTTAGAGCATTCATTCTCATATGCAATTTACTTAAAGAACATCTTTTCCTGTAATTCATCTGGCTCAGCTATGTAAAAAATCTTTCTAAAACACAATGACTTTTTTGCCAAAGCTTATATCTATAAACTCGGAATTCAGTGTTCTAATTCTCCAGTCATCTTTCCAACTCTCTCCGTTGTTACTCCCTACAATATATTCACCATTCTAGGAAGAGTGGTCACTTTCAGGTCCCCAAACATAACTTGCTTATTTCTGCCATGTTACTTTTACTTCATTCGATTGGTCTCATTTCTTCAGGCTTCTTCACTATCTAAAGTGTATTTTCATTCAGATTCTAAATCAAGATGCATTCCTTTCCAGGGGAATGGGAAAATTGAGCCCCTAGTGCTATTTATACTGTGCGACGTGCTCAGTCATGTCCAACTCTATGCGACCCCATGGACTTTAGCCCACTAGGGTCCTCAGTACATGGAATTTTCCAGGCAAGAATATTGGAATGGGTTGCCATTTCCTTCTCCAGGCAGTCTTCCTGACCCAGGGATTGAACCTGCATCTCCTGCATTAGCAGGTGGATTCTTTACCACTGAGCCACCTGGGAAGCCCTCTATTTATTGCATCCATCATAACTGACTCTATGTTCTGGTTTTGTACATGTCTTATCTTCTTGGTAGGACACCTAATTTCTTTGGTCTATCTTTAGTTACTTAGCTGTGAGCTATATAGGCAGTAAATATTGTGATTACTAAGGTATGCAAGGTTTTCTAATTGACTATTCCAGTTTTCATTCCTCCTGGTCTGGTGATGGTTGGAATAGATGGCAGTCCAAAGCAGATGAGATATTATGCTCCAGTGGAGTTCAATGATATCATTGCTTGTATCAAAGCAAGCCTGCTGCCCAACAGAACTGCCTGGGCATTGCTCCATATGACAGACACATCTTTATTTTTGTCTCTTGGTTTTCCTTCTTTTTCACTATTAGGACGCAATTTTTGGTAAGTGGTTGGTTCTTTCAAGTCTAACCATGGCAGGAGATGTCCTTTCCCAGAGCAGGATGATGGCTTGATTCAAGAGAGGGCAGATGCTGCCATCAAAACTTTTAACAATCTTTTTGTTTTCTCAGTTTTTTAACTCTGGGAAAATAAAAGTAACAAATGCAAACAGAAGGGAAAGAGACAAGTGTTTTTGCATATTCTTAAAAAGTGTTTATTTGTGGCTGATATTTTTATATGTTACATTGCTCTTGAAGATTATAAACCACATCCATGGTTTGCAGCATTATTTTCTTCTGGAGTTTTAAGTTTATTAAATAACCTTTTTCCACATTTAGGTTACTTTAGCTAACGTCTTACTTCTTCCTGGCTTTAGTTAGATGAGATTCTTTAATATTTAATACCAATTTATTTAATTGAAATATAATGTAATCAAATAATGAGAATTATTTGGCAGGAGTATCCCAACAGAATACTATTATTAATTTTTTTTACTATTGTGTCTTATAATAAATAATGATCATACTTGCCCTCACTTTTCAAAATATTCAGATGTTTCTGAAAATACTGGACATGCAATAAAGCTGCTAGATATGTCTTTTCTCCTTTGACATATCTTTTATTCCTTTATGATGCATAAGATCATAAATAATATATCCATTATTTATGTGAGAGGAAGTTGTAAGGTTTGTACTTAAAGATGTTACATTGTCTAGGCAGTGATAGTATATTTTATGAAATGTTCAGAAAAACAAATGAGTTATACTATACTAATTTTAATCTTATTATTTTGTATGAGGTTATAATCTGATAACTGTTCTGTTTTTCCCAGAAATAGATTTTGCAGAATCTAGGAATTTAAAAATATGAGGGGGTTTTCAAGGATTCATTCTATTTTCAAATTTCTTTTTATCTATCGATGGCTGCAGGGCAGTATCTTCTGTTCTGTATATCTTTTAATCTTGAAGTTTAGAGAATTGTCTTTTTTCTTTCTTTTCTATTTTTTTTCTAAGTCCTACTCTTCACAAGAAAGCCAGAAGTGTGACAGGAAGGTGTGATTTTTAATTTACACCAGAGTCTCGCAAATAATGACTTTTCACACCCTGCTATTGCTGCTTAGCCTAAGGGAGGAGTTCTGTGGCTACTATTGTCGGAGCAAATTAAATCCACTGCTGTAATTTGGAAAGACGTTCTTCTACATTTAACCCTTGTTTTCAATTTTCTAACTCGGTATTATGGAAATGTGGTTTATTCCTTTGAAGTGTTTTTGTTTTTTAAAAAATTATTTTTGAAGTCTGTTATCTTTTCAGATTGTCAAGAATGAAAGGGAATCAGGTTCTCCCTTGCCACCATTCTAACTGCTGGAAATTGTAACTTATTCAAATACACAAAAATGAAAAATACAGTGATATTTATTTGGAGAACTTCTAGCAATAAAGTTTAAATATATGATTTAATGACTCTTTTTATCTTTCCTTGGGATTCCATTTCTGTAAGATTAGCTTTTCCCTCTGTTTTGATAGGAGAGTCAGTGTCTTAATGTACAAAGAAATCTATATCGTCTGGTCTGAAAGATGAAATCGAAAGTAATGTTAAAAAGATTTAAATGTTTTAAGTTTTTTCAGTTTCTCTCCAGTCCATTAAGTCACTTGGATTGAACTATTAAAAAACAAAAACAAAAAACAGGATGGGCTGCCTAAAGGAAATTTAAAAAATTATTGCAATAGACATATTTGTTTTAAGTTTTCAAATGGTTAGACAAGAATAGTGACAGTATAACTGAATAGTTAAAGAATATATCTTACAAACGACACACCTCTTTCACTCAGAATTATTGACATATTGAATAATTTTCCCATTTTGAATCTACCAACTAATTTTTTTTAGGTTTTCAATCAATGTGCTAGTTCGTACTAGTTATTTTATGAATCATAATGGTCTTCAATAAAGTTCTAGAACTGAGTGGAATATGTAAGAATATTATTGAAAGGAAGGAAACATTCAGACTGTCTTGAGAATCTGGCTCCTGCTTGGTCCTCTTGCTAAAAGGAAGCAATCAGAAGCAGTTACAAGCTCTCTCTCTTAGATTGGGAGCTGCAAGGGGTTAATCAGTCTGGATTTACTAAGTATCTCTGTCAGGCTTTTATCTGATCCTTCCATCCTTCCTCCCTTCCTCCCCTGCTCACCCTTTTTGTGAATGTCAACCACTTCCTGATAAGCCTAATAGTGGTGAATTTCACACCTTTCTTTTCTTTGTGAAGAAACCTGGGTGTTAATGGTACAGGATTGAGTACCATTGTATGTCTCTAACTGCCTGTTAGTAAACCTGAGGGATGCCTGTGGAAAAAAAGTAGGAGAAGGTGAAGAAATTTGAGAAATGAGACTAAGAAATAGGTTCAAACTGGTCTCATTTTCAAAACGGGTATTTGTTTTATTAGCAACTTTTAGATGTGTATTCGGAAAACAATAATTTTAAAGAAGCTTAGTATTGAGAGTCTCAAAGAGTCTACAAAGGAAAGGCTTAGACTGCTGATTGCTAAAATTAAACAGAAGAACAACAGTCAGAAAAACTGAAGACTCCTCTTTTTTACTCTACAGGTGTATTTACAGGATACAGCCATGGAAACTTGGTCAGTTGATCAGGTCTGCAGTTGGCTGGTGGAGAAAAACTTAGGAGAGCTAGTACATAGGTTTCAAGGTGAGTTGCTTATACTTTCAAAAATGTTAATTGAACAGTAGAGATATTGAGTGTCCTCTGTCATTGATTTCTTTTTTCCTAATGCATGTGAACATTGATGTGGAGTTGCTACAGTAGGAAACTTTCATTTCTTTACCGACTGTAGCAGAGTTTGCATTTGACCTAGTATCCATGAGAAAATCTAATTATTTCAAAAAGAACTGAAAATAAATCTTGAGTTACTTAAAATACATATTTGGTATATACATTTGATATTGCTTTTGTCCAGGATGTGCATTTTTAGGCAGCTTTGTATAGTGTTGGATTTACAAGTATTGATTATTGCCTGGGAGGTACATTAAGAATACTCTTCCAAAAAGGGTTTTTTTTCCTAATGAAAACAATGGTAGAATCAGAAGAGGGGAGGCGTTAATGTGGATGTAAAAAATTTTATTGTGACTCCATGTTGCAGTACTTTCTTAGGAGCAGACATACATTTGGAATTATGCAATATTAGTGCTCTATTTTTGCAAAAACACAGGTAATTTTATAACTGCAGAGCACAAGTTTAGATGCTCCTTTTAACATGAGAAATAATTCTGCCTGCTCAGGGTGCTGTGCTTTACAGTATTTTACCCAACAGACAGGTAGAGATTTTTTCTCTTTTTCCCAGAGGAAGAAGTAAGTGGGGCTGCTCTCCTAGCACTTAATGATCGGATGGTTCAGCAATTGGTAAAGAAAATTGGGCACCAGGCTGTTCTAATGGATTTAATTAAAAAATATAAGCAGAAGAGTCAAGAGCTGAAGTCCCCTGGAGAAACAGCCCCAGTCACACAAGCAGAGTAAGTGTTCATGAATGGCCTTATTTTTGATTCTGTGCTTTCCCTAAGATGGCTGTAGCATGGCATATGGAGTTTAAACTTTGTTGAAAATTGTGACCATTTTCAGCTTGTGTGTACAGTAACACTTTTTGCAAAGTTTTATGAATCAAGATACTTTTTCTTTTAATGCACCAGGTTTTTAAACTCCAACTCCATTTGTTAGGGAAGACTTATAAGCCTGAAGTTCCTGTATAGAAATCTCTGTAACAAGCAGTTAAAATATAACACAAGCAGAAATGAACTCCTGAGCTTAGGTCTTAAAGTTAGGACTTGAGGAAGGCATCTTTTTCTGCTTCTTTGCTTTCCCCAAAGCTATTTATGTGTGTATTTACTTATTTGCCCAGGATTCCTTATAGTAACTAATTTATATTCTCTTCTAGAGGTCTTCATAATATGATTTGCTAAAGATTTTTGCTGCACTGGATTTCAAGAGTGTTCTTGGAGCACTGAATGCCGTGGTAGCATCCCAGAGAAGTCTTGTAGAAAAATTTGTGATGGTTTTGAGGTTTTGATGTTATTTTTTTTTTAATCATTGACTTCTGCCATAAAAAGGAATGATAACAAAAATTATAAAATTAAAATTTTCACTTTATAATGTATTCCCCAGGATCATTCAGGCATTCTGATTTGGTTTTTTGATATTTGAAACTTTTTGCCAGATTTCTAAGTTTAAATAACTACTGCATTCTGATCATTCATTAATTTTTTCAATAAGGTTACGATGTTTGATGAAATCCATTCCATGTTTTTACTTTAGTTTTTTTTTTTTTTCAGTATATCTGTAAAACTCTGTGTTTCTGTCTTGCTTTTTCATAAGCAGTGCAATGTTAGAGAGCTCTAACTTAGTTAATTTGAGGTAATCTGATTTCTAGAGAATTTGGATATTTGGGACAAGGAGGGGGATAGGTCAGCTTGAAGGAATGGCCCACATTTGGTCTGGAGAGTCTACCATTTGATTTGAGGACTTTCTTCTAAATGTTGTTTTGATACATTTGTGTAAAAGATATGTTACTTTTGATGCAGTTCCCATTGTATGTCTTTACTCCTTTGCATCACAGGGAGGGAGTAAAGTTCATATAGAGCTCAAAGTGATTCCCCAGCATTCTTGGATGAGTTGGACTCTTGAGCTGGAAGTTCCCCTCAGTTGACTGGAATCTTGATGTTGCTTTAGACACAGCTTGGAAGAAAACTGACAGCCTTTTTTCCCACTGCAAAGCAGTTTATAATGTTCTCTAGTAAATGAGAACTAACTGGACTGCCAGGAAGTCTGGGCATCATTCCTGGTCCTACCACTGACGTGGATTGATTGCATTAAATGTTGACACTCCTTTTGCTTCATCTCTAGGTTGTGAAAAATAACACATACTTCCAAAGTTAATCACACTGATGTTCAGAGTATCATAATCTTTGAGAAAATATATCCTCCTTCTCCCACACTAAAATATAGTCTTTTGTTAAATATTAAGCATTATTAATGTGGTTTATAAAGCCATTTTGAAATGTAACCATGACTTAGAACATTAGTTTTCCAGGGGCTGAGTGGGGACACTTCATTCTACCTAGTAAATAGTTGACTCTAAAGTTTGTGTTGTTTTACATTCAGATTCAATTATTCTGGTGCAAAATCACAATTTCAAGTAGGTTTATAGGTTATAGATGCTTAAAATGTTTATTGGCTATATTTGCTTATTGTCAAATATTTAGGCACTTGAAAAATACATTGTCATGTGGGAGTCATAGTAATAGGAAAAATGTATAAGAATGTGCTATGTATTTGGTTAAATAATTTTAATAAGTTCTTAATAAAGATAAGAAATTTAGTGTAGTAAAAAGAACCCAGAAGCTAGGTATTAAAACTGGATCACGAATCTCTGTTCTGATATTAGCTACTCATCTAATCTTGGAGATTTGCTTGACTTTTCTTAGTTTCAACTGTAAAATGAAGTGGGTAGAATAAATGATGCTTAGGACTCCCTCTAAAGAGTTTATAAAGTGGCAGCCTAGATCAGAGTTTACAGATGGGTTCCTACTTGAGTGTAAATTTCATTTAGTGGCTAACAGTTGCCTGGTATGTTACTTTGAAAAAAAATTTACAGACCACATATGGACAGGATACTTGTCCTCCAAGTCAGACTTAGGCAAATGACAGGAATATATAACAGGAAGGAGGATATCCAGTTGCTTTTGTGTTGCTCTTGTTGAAGCTGGTAGAAAAATCACTGGACAGGAAGTTGGAAAGTTGGGAAACTGAGGTAGCGGGTGCTGTTATTGAGTAGCTTGTGGAAGTAAGCAGGTTGCCTTCCTTTCAGCTGTATCACTTAGAAGATGAGGGAGTTAGTGAAGAGTGGTTCAAAGATCATGAATTCCACAAATAATAAAAGGTCCCCCTAGATGGCAGGGAAGAGAGAAAGGATCTGATATAGAGTTTCATTTTTTTTGCCAAATAATAATGTTAATCAACAAAGGTATATTGTTATTACCATTGTTTCATAAAGGAAAGGATTATCAATAATACCATTTTTAAATGTGATAGATGAGTGAAAACAGCACAGTGAACTGGCATCATCCACCTCCCGGCATGTATAAACTGGTAGTGAGTGAGATGGCCCAGAGGGTTTTTCCTTCAATCCTCTTAGTCATGACTCTAATGTGGAGGTGGAATGGACACAGATCATAGTGTTTACTCTGGGCTGATTTATACCTTCAGAGTCACTATGACAGCAACAGTTGTATACCCTAGACCTACCTTTTCTTTCTTGGTGACAGGGATGAACAGTCCTCCAGTCCAGCCAGTGGTGGGGAGCAGCTGCCATCTTTCTGTCCAGCTGACAACCTTGATAACGGATTAATTGACCACAGAGTACTGAAACAGAGGTGGGATGGACAACTTCTAAACATCTTAAAGCCAGTTGATAATATTTGTCTTTATTTTTTATGAGGTCTCATGTTTAACTGTATTTCTAAGTTGAAACTATTTGTTTTTCTGGAAGGGATTTTTGTAAATCAAGTGATGAAGATATTTGGTAAGAGATGAAGGTCAATTTTTTTTTTTAAATCTCTGCATTGAACAAGTTTTGAGATGATATTATGCATCTTTCAAGGACATGTTGTTAAGGAAAAAGATGATTTTTCTATCATAAACTGTCCAGAGTGATTGGCAGTAGCCACAAAGATGGAATTTGTTCTGCAAATAGTGTCTTAAAGAATTAGCTTTTTTGTGGAGTCTTTTTTTTTTTTTAATTTGAATTAACAGTCTTGACCATTCCTGATGGAGGCACTGCTTTGTTAAACATTTCCTTATATCCCTACACTGGGTTTTATGAGCTGTAGTATTTCATATGGGCTACGTTGGAACAGAGGAAAACTATATATCTAGAGAAACAGACCCAGGAACGTGGCACTAAAAGTCCTGAGGGGGACTGTAGGTAAGATGCGGTCCAAGAGTCATGGTAGTCATTCTAGCATTTCCCAGCCCCCTGCCCTGTGCAGTTCAGGCTTCACCCTGATAGCTATTCTTTTCAGCAGCTGCTGAGCAAATGCTTTTCTTTAAGTGTACTGTCACGGAAAGGAGAGATGTCAGCTGGCACCGTATAATCAGGCGATAATCAAGCCAGAGTGTCATCCTTTAGAGTTTCACTTTCCATTATCATCTCATTTAGTCCACACAGCCGTCCTGTCAAGTCGGTATTATTCTCTCTTTCTTATGAATTGAGTTGAACTGAAATTTAGAAAAGTCAAGGGGCTTCTATCTAGTTTCCCAAATGGGCTGTTCTCATCTCAGCACTGGATATACTGCCATCAGCATGGGAGTTCAGGGGACCAAAGGCAGCAGCCTTAGCCCCTGGCCGCCCAGCCCCAGCAGCCCCGTGAGTGAGTGCAGGGAAACAGCACCTTTGATCAGGAGCTCTTGCAAATGGGCTTCGTCTCTGGGTGTCCTCTCTGCTCTCTTTCTCTCTCCATCACCTGCAACCTTGCACTCTCATCCCTGGGCTCAAAGGCTCCAGCTCTTCCAAGTGGTAGAATCCACCTTCCTCCACACCATTGGCTCCCACTTGGGGGTGATGAACGAGGAGGTAGAGACAATGTCCTAGGTAGGGCTTGGTCCCTGGGGTCTTCCTGGTCTGAACTGTGGTTCAGAAGATGTAAATACGCTTTGATGGCGGCTTCCTTCACCTCCTTTCTGCTCATGGGTGCCTGTTGATTCCCAGTGCCATCCTCTGATGTGGTTCCAGGTGTGTGGAGTCAGTCGGGGGTCTTCAACTTCTCCTTCATGAAGCTGCCAAAAGTTGCCAGTCCCTTCTCTGACTGTTCAGTAGGCAGGAAGAGCGACGATTAGCCCCAGTGGTCCAACCCTGACACCACTGTGAATCAGTATTCAAACCGAAAAATGGGAATAATTACCACAAATACTTCTGTCACAGGGCTCCTGTGAGGACCATTATCTAAAGATAGATAACACCTGCTCAGTGCTAAGCACAGGAAGCCCTGGAAGGCAGTCAGAGTCCCACAGTCTACTCAGCACGGCTCCAGGGAGTAAGCTCACTTTGCTGAGGACTTTCCTCTCCCTTCTTGCTGCCGACTTTCCTCTCCCTTCTTGCTGCCAGTGGGAGACAAGGATGCCCCTTTCTAAGCCCTCTGATGATATGCCATTCTTATATGGTCCTGCAGTGCTGGCTGAGTCAGATTATTATGCCTGTTTTTTCACATGGCTGATCAAAAACACAACCAGTGCTTCAGGGTATTTCTCATTCTTTATAGTGTCTGGTATTGGAGAAGGAAATGGCAACCCACTCCAGTATTCTTGCCTGGAGAATCCCAGGGATGAGGGAGCCTGGTGGGCTGCTGTCTATGGGGTCACACAGAGTCGGACACGACTGAAGTGACTTAGCAGCAGCAGCAGCATAGTGTCTGGTATGGATGAGGGGAAGAAAAAAAAAAACAGAATTGTGTTAGAAATGGAGAAAAATAGGAGAGTTTGGAAACCAGAGTCTAATATCTTTCTTCTAATCATAAAATGTCTTCTATCTATGTGCCAACCGGCTGCTCATCACAAGCACCACAGTTAAACATGTCCAAAAACTGAACTCGTGTTTCTTGCTTTAGTGTATATTTAAGTGTAATAAATACAAATTCACTAGAACCCAGCGACAGAGGTAGAGACACTGGTGCTGGAAAGCCAGGGATCAAGCTGTCCCTCACTCTCATGGAGCCACGTGATGGCCATCTCCATCTCTCTTTTGCTTCCCTCGTCTGCCTCATGCCCTTGCTTCTTCCTTTGAGGATGGATTTATCCTACTATTCCTGTACACTCTGTCCCATTCAGACTGGCTGGCCTATGGCAGGCTCACCACAGCACTGCCTCCAGGACATTCTCCATGAAAAGAGCTCAGATCATCCCAGGTAACAGACTCAGCCTTTCAGTATCTGGGGAAGAGGAACTAGGGGGGTTCCAGTGCAGGTCAGATGTCCCCTCTGGGGCAGTCAGCTATGTGTGGGCAGATGAGGACAAAGCAGAGGTATCTGTTTTAGATAGTTTTGCTCTGGTTCTGCCATTTATTCAGGGCTATGGAATGGGGAGGGATAGAAGATTTTCTCCCCTCCCACATCCTATCTCAGAGAGTGGCTCCATCATCCAGCCATGTGAGTTAAAATCCAATCCCTGGTTGGAGACCTGGATTTCACATGCTGCAACAGAGTTCATATGCCACAACCACAAAAAGAAATCCTCATGTGGCAACAAGTATCAAGGATCCTGCATGCCACAATTAAGAACTAAGACCTGGCACAGCCAGATAAACAAATGTTTTCTAAAAATCACCTGTCTCCTGCCCTTCTGCCCAGGGTGCTATTCATTCAATAGGTGTTGATTTAAGAATCTATTGCACAGTTCCTGTGTCAGGCTGTGTTCTTCCCTTCTCTTCTCTACCTGCTCATCATTGAAGATTCTCCTCAAAAATCCCTCTTTCTGAAGGAACCCCACCACCCGCCCTCTGCCACTGATATTCCAGCTCAGGCAAGGAGCCCTTTTTCTACTGTGTAGCATCCTCTACATACCCTTTCTTTACTTATAAGACTAGATAATGGAACTGATCACTTTTAAGTCTGTATTCCCTCCATAGAAGTGCTACCTGGGCAAAACCCATACCTTTTTTCCCTTGTGAGCAGAGTATTTGACATAGTACCTGGCAAACAGAGGCTAAATAGGAGTTTTTATTTGAAATGAGGATGCATGGTCCAATGAAAGACTGAACACACCTTTACAAGACAGCACAAATATTTGAATAGCATCAATTTCTCTTTAGACATTTTTGATACAATTCCTGCTCAATATGCTCATTTTTTAAACAGAATTCAACCCCAGGAGTTTATGGGCCACTCATACATAACAGGCTAGCAAGCTGATGTTTGGCTACAGGGCTTTCACAAAGCCATGTGCTTTAATGAGGTGGGAAAGGATGGTGGATTGAGTGCCAGGTTTGGGATCTCACACACCTGGGGTGGGAATCGGACTGTTACTTGTTGTCCAGTGGGTCTCCACACATTGTGTGACGGGACCCCCACCTGCAGGTGCGATAACAGTGAAGGTACCTGGCAGCTGTTATAATCCCATACAAGGTGGTTGTGATTATTCTTGTGATAATTTCTCCTATGTTCCCTAAAAGGAACATGTGTTTTCCATCCAGATCATTTGCAAAGACGTAAAAGAAGGCTCTAGAGGCAGGACATATGACTTTGACTCCTGAAACGATGTGTGTGTCCCAGTGGATGAATTCCAAGTTCCAAGGAAACACATGCTTCTGTGACATGAAGCAGCTTTCTTTGGTGATAGGTGATCCCATGCTCTTTACTGAATTGCTTAAATGCCCTTTCCTGATGGAAAGCTTATAAGGTCCTATCCTCTGCATGTGTTGGCGATCCTTTAGAAAGATATTTTTTTCTTTTACAATGCCGTTCTTTATTTTTCCTCTACACTGTTTAAAACTGTTTGTTTCCCTTTTGGTAACTAATAAGGCATGAAATCAGATAAACACGTAGAGGTTTCCTAAATGCCACTTTAAAAACACTTGGCCTGAACTTTAAATATATGTGTGTGCAGATGTTTTGCTTCAGCCTTTGGGTGTAATTATAAACTAGTCACAATTCCATGCAAGTTTTAAAATTATTTTAATGAACAGGACTGATCTCCTTTAGGATGGACTGATTGGATCTCCTTGCAGTCCAAGGGACTCTCAAGAGTCTGTACAGTGATCTAGTAAATGCTATAAAGCGTCCCACAGTAAGAAAACCCATTTCACTCTGTCTGGCCCAGAATTCTTTCTCTGTGTAACACCTATTAACATCACAGGACCCACCTTAGGAACTGCTGACTTATTGATTTCTTACCTGAGTCAGGGTCCATTCATTCATTCCATAGTAAACATTTACTTAGTGCTTACTGGATGCCAGGCCCTGGGAGGCACAGAGGAGATACACTGGGGAGCAGAGCAGATCAAGCCTCCACACTCACAGAGTTCTCATTCTAATAGTGAGGAAATAATAAATACCTATGATATTACATTGTAAATATGTTTAAGTGCTATGAAGGCCGATAAGGTGAAGAAAAAAGGGGGAAATAGAGGAAATGGTGTGTGTAAGTACATGTGTGTGTTAGCTTCAGGAGGGTTTTCAAGGCAGTCTTTTGACTTTTAACTAGATGTTGCTTGAGCAGAGACCCAAATGAAATGAAATGAGGAACATTGGCTCATCAAGTTAGAACACAAATTTCCTTCAGTGGAGAATATCTGGACACAGCCAAATAAGAATTGCAGGGAAAACTAGGCTGTTGTGACTGGTAAATAACTCTGACTCATGCTCATTCTTATTAATAGGAAGTCTTCAGAGAGATCAAAGTAAACTTGATTTCTAGTCTCTTCTCCCCTTTTTTTCAGTCCAAAAGTTACTGAATATACACCATGAACTAGATATTATATAGACAGTGGCTGAAGTAGGGGCAATTTTGTCCTTGCCTAGGGGAACTCAGATTCTGACAAGAAAGATTCAGAAGTTAATAACTGCAATATTGAGAAAAAGACCCATAAGTAGAAATCCACTATGTATAGAAATAGCACAGAAAGAAAGATAAATGAGACTTTTAGGGAAGTAAGTATGGAGAAGGCCCCTGGGGGAAGTCTTCTCAAAAACTGAAGGTGGCGAGGGGGTGAGGGGTAGGAGGGGGTGGATTTGAAACATAATTTGAATTTCATCTGAAGAAAAATGGAGCAAGAGAAGAAAAGAACATTCCCAGAAAAGCAAACAGCATGTGCAAAGGTACAGTCACCTGAAATGGAATAGGACATTCTATTTGGAATATTGCTTTTGGAATGTGAGAGATAGAGGCAGAGAAAATGGACTTGCTGGAAATGAAGAAGGGTGGTTATAAGGAGGCAAGAAGACCCTGTGCTGTGCCAATGGACAGGACAGGGCTCTGTAACTGTGACTGTACATTAGAATTTCCTGGAGGACTTAAGTGAAATATATCAGGGCCCTATACCAGTGCTTCTGAGACTCCAATATAATTAAAAATCATCCAAGAATCTTATCAAAATGCAAGTTCTAATTTAGTAAGTCAGAAGTGGGACCTGAGATCCAGCACTTCTAAGCAACATTTCTGTTGAACTTTGTAGTTTGGTGAACTTTGATCCCTGTTTTGAAGATGTGTATTATAAGGTCCTTTCATGTCCTACAGTTAGATGACAAAAAGTTCTTTGACCTGAGATCCAGCACACTAGCCCTAAGAGATGCTAGTGTTGTCTTATGACTATCCTTTCAGTAGCAGCAAGGCATTTCTGGGTGTACANGATCCCTGTTTTGAAGATGTGTATTATAAGGTCCTTTCATGTCCTACAGTTAGATGACAAAAAGTTCTTTGACCTGAGATCCAGCACACTAGCCCTAAGAGATGCTAGTGTTGTCTTATGACTATCCTTTCAGTAGCAGCAAGGCATTTCTGGGTGTACAATAGATTAAATGCTTGTGCCGCTCCAAAATTCATACGTGAAACCCTAATCCCAATATGATGGTATTTGGAGGGAGGGGCTTTGAGGAAGTAATTAGGCCCTGAGGATGGACTCTGTATGGATGGAATTAGTGTCCTTATTAGAGGCTAAGAGGCCAACAGGACTTCCCTGGTGGTGCAGTGGTTAGGACTGCATGCTTCCATTGCAAGGGGGTGTAGGTTCGATCCCTGGTCAGGGAACTAAGATCCTACTTGCGGTGGGTCATGGCCAAAAAATTAGTATTTTTTTATAAAAAGGAAACAGAACAGGGAGCTAGCTTGCTCTCTTTCTGGCATGTAAGGATACAGTAGGAAGACGGTCTTCTGTAAACCAGGAAGAGCACATTTGCAAAGAATCCCACCCTGATCTGGAACATCCAACCTCTGTAACCATGAGAAATTAATGTTTGTTCTTGAAGCCAGCCGTGTGTGTATGTGTAGTCGCTCAGTCAGATCAACTACATATCTGTCACGTATCTGACTCTTTGCAACCCCTTGAACTGTGGCCTGTCCATGAAAGTTTCCTGGACATTTTCCTGAAATTTTCCATGGACAGGCTCCTCTGTCCATGAAATTTTCCAGCCAAGATTACTGGAGTGGGTTGCAATTTGCTACTCCAGGGCATCATCTCAAACCAGGGATCGAAACTGCATCTCCCACGTCTCCTGCATTGGCAGGCAGATTCTTTACCACTGTGCCACCTGGGAAGCCCCTTATGCCACCCGGTTTAATGGTACTTTGGTATAAATCAAGTTGCTGGAATCCTTAGAAATAGGAAACTTTTATTTCTATGAAGCTGCATGGTTGAGGAACTGGCAAGTCACAGCCTAGATGGCACACAGTTGGGACAAGACTAAGTCAGTCTCTTTTTTTGGCCCCAAAAGTCACATAAAACCAGCACTGTAGGCCAGATTTGAAAAGTGAATTTTTCCAGGCTCATCCCTATTTAGCAGATGCTCTGAGGATATAAACTGTTCACATGAGGTCAGGGTTCGAAAATGTAGTAGTATACAGGTGGATTAATTAAAAAAAAAAAACTTCCCTGAACCACCCAATTTTGATAATTATGAACTACAAAACTGTAGTACTGAACATTTTGCAACAACTGCATAGGTAATGTCTCATTACTTTTTCTTTTTTATGAATGAGAAATAAAAAAGAGAGACACAGACACGATAGCTCTATGAGATCTGTTTTTGTGACTGTCCTGCTAGTAAGTGTAAATATTGAGGGTAAGGTCACATTTCTGGGTCTTTGTCCATCTGTCAATACCAAGAAGAATTGGGGAACAGGAAGAAATAAAAGATGTATTTATTTTATGCTTCTTTTCTTGATTAGTCAAGACCCCCAAAAGTTCTTGGCTCCTTGAATCTCTTACTGGCAACCAAGGACAGGGAGGATTTGAGAGGTGTCTGTCTGTCTGTCTGTGTTACAGCACAGTGCCTGATGCCAGCCACATCTCTACCTCTACTTTCTGCTTGATTACATGTTGACACATGCCTTTCAGAGACTAAATTCCTCTGGAAATTTCATAGATTAAATGGCAGCTGTGATAGCCCAGAGCTGTAAAACACAAATTAAAAGCACACATCAAATGATGAGAATGTGGAGCAAACATTTTCTGAATTACTGGTGGTTGCAATGCAAACATTTTCTGAATTACTCGTGGCTGCAGCAACAAAATAGCATTTCCTTCATAGTCCGTGCATGTCTTGCTGTGACATCGTTCTATATTTTCAGAGATGGCATCTCACCTAGCTCATTGACATGTATCTCTCTATTGGGCTTTTCAAAAACTTCTCGTTTACTTTGTTTTCTTAGCAGTGGGAAGCCTTGCCTAGGTAAAGTAAAGCAGGTGATTCACAGAGTATGGCCTAATAACACAGAAGGAACATTTCTGTTGAACTTTGTAGTTTGGTGAACTTTGATCCCTGTTTTGAAGATGTGTATTATAAGGTCCTTTCATGTCCTACAGTTAGATGACAAAAAGTTCTTTAAACAGATGTCTGTACCTTCTCTTAATTGACTCCATTCTCTTCCTCTATGTTCCCAAAACACTGAAGCTTTTAGATGTGGTTACATGGCATTTCATTTCAGAGTTGATAACAGAAAACTGGGCACCCTGATATATACCATTTTCAGTGTATAGAGTCTGCACGTTTCTGTGTGGAAAAGAATGAAATGAATGTAGGCTTGTGGAACACCGACTCTCCATTAAGCCCCTGGAGAGCACAGTATTTGTCACTGCTTTTCCTTTGATTCTGGGAATTCTACTACTGATAGAGGTGGGTCTTTACATGTGAAGACCAAAGCTGATAGTGAGAATGGCTGTTCTTCACAGCAAAGGCTTCCACTTGCCTCATGCTCTTCTTCCTTAAGGACAAGAAAGCAATACCATTTTACAGGACTAGGAAAGCATCACAGTCCCTCAAGGTAACAGCTTATCTCCACACTGGGGACCCCCAGAGAAAAGTGTCATTTGTGGCCCAAATTTTAGGAAAGTAGACACAACCGCACCCCACTTCCACTCTTGCCTGGAAAATCCCATGGACGGAGCAGCCTGGTGGGCTGCTGTCCATGGAGTCGCGAAGAGTTGGACACGACTAAGCGACTTCCCTTTCACTTTTCACTTTCATGCACTGGAGAAGGAAATGGCAACCCACTCCAGTGTTCTTGCCTGAAGAATCCCAGGGACGGGATGGGCTGCCATCTGTGGGGTCGCACAGAGTCGGACACGACTGAAGTGACTTAGCAGCAGCAGCAGACCTAATTCATAACTATACTGCCAAAAGCCAACCAGAATTCAGCTGAGTGTGACCTGAAGTCTGCCCTTGGTTCTATAAAGAACTCACGTGGGATGTAGCTAAAGCCTGATGAGAAAACTTCTTTGGGAGAGTTTTCTCAGTGGTGGTTGATTATTATGAAGTTTGCAAAGCCACAGTCTAATTCTTAGGTGTCTTTGTGTATACAGAGGACTCTACTCCAATCCCCAGATCTGCCTCTCTTGCATTTGGGTCCCACACATTTTCATATCTCAAACTTGAGGACTTAGTGATATCACACTTCTCTCCGCTAGCACATCAGCTTGATGCCTTCCTGTTCCTTTATCATGGGTGGGTTGTTTTTAATATAATAGAACTCCCCTTTGCAAAAGATGTCAATCTCATGTGTGAAAACACAAGTTTAAGCAACTTATGACTGTCTTTGTTTATCTGTCATAGAATGTTATATTTAATATTTGTTCCTGAAACTTTATATAACATTTTTGTTATAGAACTGTTCCTAAATAACTATATAGCAGTTATAGTTCTAGAACTGTTCAAGAACTGTTCCAGAACTGTAGAACAACTGTTTCATTCGACAGTGGCATTAGGGAAATCAAAACAGGTAAGAAAGCAAGACATAGTTGAGTACCCATGGGGCCAATGCTGGACCAGTCCATGTGGGGAATTTAGACAAGGAAGCCCACCAGAGAGCCAGGAGAGAGGGGAAGAGAGTCTACCTGGGGAGAAGACCTAAGATGGACCTAGAAGAACGAAGGAAGCTTAGGGCATTTGGGGTGAGAGAAACAACTGTTGACACATGCATAGTGTGTCCTGGATATTTAGAAGGCTTGAACCTTGGCTGGATCTGAGAAAAGCCATTGAATACTAGCTGACAATAAAATGGCGCACAAAATTGGACTATATTATGAGCTGTCCTAATTATTGAATAAGTTATATACCCTGGCGATAAAACAAGTAGTCCTTGCCCACATGTATGTCTCTCCTGATCCCTACCAAGGCTCAGCTTCTGTTTTCTGTATGTTGAGATTTTTCTTTAACAGGCTGGAACTCCACTGGCCCTTTTCCGCATAGGGCCATCTCCCTTATCCTAGGTGAGGCCCATATTGTCTGTTTCTTAGGAATAAAAATATTAGATGATTTTTCATTCTTATTAAAGTTAAACAAAGTTTTACAATCAGCTTCTTCCTGAGAACCTCTATCTCATAATTTTTTAAAAACATTTATTTATTTATTTGGCTGCATCAGGTCTTAGTTGACGCATGCAGGATCTTTGATCTCCCTTATGTCATGTGGATCTTTTGTTTGCAGCATGCAAACCCTTGATTGAGGCATGTGGAATCTAGTTTCTTGTCCAGGGATCGAACCTGGCCCCCATACACTGCGAGCACAGAGTCTTAGCCACTGGACCAATAGGAAAGTCCCTCATGATTTTTTAAATTGGCACATATTGCAATAATAATGTTGATAATTATCAAAAGTGTTAGCTTAAGTTTATTGTTAGTTTCATTTTATGACAAATATAAAGTCTACATAAACAGCGTTTAGTGCAGTAGACTCTGATTCAGTTAGACTGGGAATCAGTCCTAGGCATTAAATGTTTTAAAAGCTTTCCAGATGATTGCACTGTGAACCCAGGGTTGTGACCCATTGAATTAAAGATCTTTGTTTTCTGATATTATCTTGTTAAAGGGCACTGACTGAAGTGGAAACAGAAATATCAGCATCCTCCGAGTCTGGGATTGTTTTCTGCTCCATGTTCTTACTCTGAGCTGACTTCTACAGTGTTCTGCTCAACTCGACCTCAGTAATGATATGAATAATCATAACCTCAGAGTAAAGATTTTTAAAATACAAGGCAAATATTGAATTTTAATAGTTTTATGAATGGGTGGTGATTGTGCCTGCAGTTATCTGCACTCAATTAGAGTGTGTTTTTAATTTCTGATTCTAGTATTCTGTATAATATTAGTTTTGACTTGTGTTAGTTAGCAGATTTTGTATTCTGTTCACTTGCAAAATATCTTGTTACATTGTTTTAATGTAAGAAAAGGAAAATTTGTTGCCTTTGATTTTGTCTAATTAGGAGCAAGATGGACTGTCTGGCTTTGATTGAGCTTATATGTGTCTAGTGACAGTCTAGGCATTTGACAGAAATAAGAGCATGCTCTCTATATATAGTTCTTACCCTGATGTTGAAGATAAAAGACATATATAGAGCAAGAAGATAAAAATTGCCTCAAGACCTATTTTATAGCATTGGAATGTAGAAGCTATTCATTGATGAGATACTATATATACTATATATAGTATAGACGAGCAACCTCAAACATCTAAAGGGGTCATGCAGTTAAATAGACTTGAAATTCATAGGGAAAGGAGATAGATCTTAAATATGTTGTACTGAAACCAAATTTAATGCCTGCACAGTTATAGCACCTTTCAAAACCTTGGAAAGGCACAAAATACAGCCAATGAAACTTGCCATTACTTTAGAATCTTGGTCTAAGTAGATAAAGGAGAGATCATGGGAGAAAGAAATAAGAGACTAAGAAAGGAAATAGGGATTGTAGATGAGTAATTGCCCCCTAGTACCTTCCCAATAAATATTTGCTTGAATGAATGAATGAAATAAGAGGGGAACATATTGGAAAATAGTTTGGGCTGAGGCACACATTTCTTCTGGGAATTGCCTGTTGCTGTATTGAATCAAGTGTTGAATTATCAGTGTGCTTGTGTTAGCTGGGATGTGTTTTCACCACCAATATATTTATTGCCAAAGGGGAAAAAAGGAGAAAGATCTTCTCACGAAAAGAGAGCAGAATTCTTTCTGCAATTTCCTTTATTCCTCATGTTCTGTTGTATCTCTTGCATTCTTACAAAATATGACCTAAAATTCTAAAGGAAACCTGGTCTTTCAAAGCTCATCTGAATTGTGTTTGGGCTACTAAACAGTCCATGCTGTGCCAAAAGATTAACCTACTTAGGTTAATTTAGGAAATCTTTCTTTGTCTTCAGCTTGACTTGCTTCTATTACTTCACTTCCTTCCCAATCAATCCTATTAGTGAAATGAACTGAACACTACCTCTTGCCTCTGTTAACTTGCTTGAAAATTTTAGTTTCTACACACTGGATCGATCACTGATTTTAAGGTTTTAAAGTGGTTCTGATATTTAATTTTATAAACAAACTTACTGAGATTTAACTTTCATAACATAAAATTCACCTACTTAAAGTATGCAGCTTGGTTAATTTTAGCAGATTTACGCCGGTGTGCAGCCGTTGTCACAGTCCATTTTGGAACGCTTTCATCACCCTAAAAAATTCCCTGGTGTCCTTTTTCCAGTCAGTCTCCTGTCCCACCCCAAGCCCCAGGCAACCACTGATCTGCTTTCTGTAGCTATCATTTTCTGCAGCCTTTTGTAGAAACTTCATTTGAGAGGATCAGAATATCTAATACTTATTTGAAATTTAGAGACCAAGTTTACCTTATTAAAATAGCCAAGAACAACTAAAGTGACTCCTTAAGTGACTCCTGTACTTCACTACAATAATAACACATTAATTAGAATTAATCAATTAATTGTATTTGCAGCTAATTAATTAGAAGAATTTTCTGAATCAGATGCTAAGACTTTATCACATGCCTCATTTGCTTTGCTGAATTGCAATTAACTCTCTTTTAGTTAGATATCTTGTTCAGTTTTAAGCTATGCATTACCTATTGCCTCCTCAAGATACATGGGTCAACATTCTTCCCAACTTCAGACTGTCTTCTATAGCCTATGTTATGATATTTTTTCCAGAATGACAAGTATCTGTGTGTGTGCAAAGGGAAAGAAAACAAGAGATACTTGATTAACATTTAAACATTTGCACATAGATGACTGGATGGAAGATGGGTTGACAACATCCATATATTTAGATCTCAAGAATGTGATTTCTATCATCAGTTCTCAGGGTATCAGTTCAGTTCAGTTCAGTCGTTCAACTGTATCCGAGTCTTTGCAACCCCATGGACTGCAGCACACCAGGCCTCCCTGTCCATCACCAACTCCTGGAGTTTACTCAAACTCATGTCCATTGAGTCGGTGATGCCATCCAGCCATTCTCTGAGGGTATAGAGAATTAATAAGTTGCATATATTTGAAATAGAATTTCACTCTTTGTGTTTTTTATTTCACAGAAGGAATGTGAGACACATTCTAGCAAGGAATAAAGCCTTACAATGGACTAAGTCCTAAAACTCATGTCCATTGAGTCGGTGATGCCATCCAGCCATTCTCTGAGGGTACAGAGAATTAATAAGTTGCATATATTTGAAATAGAATTTCACTCTTTGTGTTTTTTATTTCACAGAAGGAATGTGAGACACATTCTAGCAAGGAATAAAGCCTTACAATGGACTAAGTCCTATGTCTTACCAGAGTTTCCTTATGATGTCAAGTGCATGCTAGCAGAACAGAAGTGTCCCGATCACAGCATGAGGATAAGGATCATTGAGTTCCTCCAGGCGGACATGACCAAGTATCTGGAAGGCTCACTGTGAGTAATAACAGGGCAGACTTGCTGCCTTGGGAGAGGGCATGTTTTCAGAATAGACTTGAAATCATTTGGAACCCATTCTCTTCAGATTTTGCATGACAGATTGGTAATAAGTCCAACATTGCCCAATATTTGAATGTATGTGCTATGCTCAGTCATGTCTGACTCTTCTGTTACCCCATGGACCGTAGCTCACCAGGCTCCTCTGTCTGTGGGATTCTCCAGGCGAGAATATTGGAGTGGGTTGCCATTTCCTCCTCCGGGGGATCTTCCCAACCCAGGGACCGAACCCAGGTCTCCTATATCTCCTGCATTACAGACGGATTCTTTACCACTGAGCCATCAGGAAACCCCTTATTTGAGTGTCTACATTATCACATAGAAAGACTTGAAGAAAAGTGAATGCAATTTGGACTCATAGGGAGGAACACGGGCTTCTTGAACTGAAAAATGTCCTCCCTGTCACGCTGAACAGGTATCCCACCACCCAGCAGTATAACGACGTGGTCAATGCCCTACTGCAAGCCTACCCTTTCCTGGATGAGGACGGCTGTGGCTTTGTAAGTGACCACATGGCACCATTCGGTTACTCTCAATGCTCCTTAAAATAAGAGCCTTGTGCTGTCCACTAATTTCAGGCCTCACTCCTTTTCCCCCAGTCTCTCTCTCTTCCTGTTTATCTAGGTCTATCTGTCTCCCTTTCTCTGTCATTTTCTGTCTGGTCTCTCTCTAATTCCATTCCCTTGACCATCTCTCTGTCTCTTGCTCTCCGTCCTCATTTTGTTCTTAGTTTTGCTCTTTCTCTGCTCTGTTCTTTTTGATGATTTCTATGTGTTCCTAATTTTAAAAAAAATTATTTTTTTAGAGCAGTTTTAAGTTCACAGGAAAATTGAGAGGAAAATACAGAGATTTCCCAACAGCCCTAGCCCCAACACATCCCTAACATCCCTCATTATCAACAACCCCCACAGAGAGGTAATTCATTACAACTGATGAACCCACACTGACACATCATAATCACCCAGAGTCTATAGGTTACATTAAGGTTCACTCTTGGCATTGTGCAGTTTATGTGTGTTTAGACAGATGTATCCATGACTATTGTATCATACATAGTATTTTCACTGTGCTAAAAATCCTCTGTGCTCCACCTGTTCATCCCTCCCCATCTTCTCCTTGGTCTTCTTTCTCTCTCTATGTTATCCTCTAGAAAGATGATCAGACTATCTCTCTCAAAGCTATCTGGAAACTCATGTTTAACTGTGAGTCTCTAGGAAGGATCTTTAAGAGATGCCATACTAGAAAGAGAAGCTGTGACTGTACCTACATCCATGCTTTCACATCACTAGAGTGGTTCTTGCCTTTGTTTAGACCCATGCAGAAGTTGTATAGTTTTGAGGTCTTGACCCACAGTCTCACCTGATTCTCTCACGGCTCTGCTGTTCTGACAAAAAAAGATCCTGGTGGTATTCTGGGGCAGCAGTTCTCAACTCTGGCTGCACATCAGGATCCCCAGAGATGCTGATTTAGTTGATCTGAAGAAGAAAGCTTTGCATCTTTAAAAGGACCCCAGTTGATTCTAATGTGCAACCAGTGTTGAGAAACACTGTTCTAGAGGTTTCGGTATAAGCTTTGCTCTCTGAATCTGCAAGTCCCTTGGCTTTAAAAGTCGGGGATCTCCATTGCCCAACAATGTAAGCATACTTTACTGAACTGTACACTTACAAAAGTTAAGGTGGTTAAAAAAATTTGAGTGCATTGTGACACTGGAACTGTATGACTTAAGGGACAATTGTGGGGGATTATAGCTTTTATACCTAAAGCTATAATGCCTATTAGTTCTTATATCTCTAGGTGACATGCATACATTGGTTCAGTTCAGTTCAGTCGCTCAGTCGTGTCTGACTCTTTGCGACACCATGAATCGTAGCACGCCAGGCCTCCCTATCCATCACCATCTCCCAGAGTTCACTCAGACTCAGGTCCATCGAGTCCGTGATGCCATNGGAGAAGGGAAAGGCTACCTACTCAAGTATTCTGGCATGGAGAATTCCATGGACTATAAAGTCCACAGGATTGCAAAGAGTCGGACACAACTTAGCGACTTTCACTTTCATTTCAAACAAACACAAAGGGAATGACAGTTGGGAGTAGAAACTCAAAGTATTGTGGATACAGACATGTCTGAGTCCTTTAAAATGCCTAGAAAATGCTTGCATATGGACAGAGTCAATGAATACATATAACATATGACCAGATTTTGGATAATGAAAAAATATACATGCTTCAAGAAATTTAGTTTTGATATGACTTTTCAACAGAAAAATTTCATATAAATCAGTATACACTAATATGATAATTATACAGTGACATATAAGAACATATAATTCTATTTGATTTAATTCCTATAGAATCAGATTAAAACTTTCATACTAATGGGTTGGCAAACTGATGAAGTGGCATCTATTAAAATTCATATTTGTAGTATAGGATCAAATTTGTAAATATCAATAAAGATAGAATTTTTATCAAAATATATAATACTTTAATACATAACCATTGCCTTCGGAGAAGGCAATGGCACCCCACCCCAGTACTCTTGCCTGGAAAATCCAATGGATGGAGTAGCCTGGTGGGCTGCAGTCCATGGGGTCGCTAACAGTTGGACAGACTGAGCGACTTCACTTTCACTTTTCTCTTTCATGCATTGGAGAAGGAAATGGCAACCCACTCCAGTATTCTTGCCTGGAGAATCCCAGGGATGGGGGAGTCTGGTGGGCTGCCGTCTATGGGGTCACACAGAGTCGGACACGACTGAAGTGACTTAGCAGCAGCAGCAGCAATACATAACCACAGAATTAAAAATCTTATGATGTAAAGTATAAAATTTTTAAGCAAGATTATATCTAAACTATATTACCAAGAATAATTGTCAATGAATCATTTGCATAATAAAATCAAAAGTAAAAAGTACCACAATTGCTAATTAATGTTAAAGATTATATTTTAACAGAGTTAGAATAAAGATTTTAAATGTATTCAGCTCCTAAACATACACTGAAAATGATATTTTTACTTAATAAACTAACACCAAGAAGAAATTAGGTGAGGATTACATAGGAACTCTCCCATATTACTCTAAAATTTTTCTATAAATCTAAAATTATTCCAAATGAGAAATCTACTCTCCTCCTACTGTTCATGGGAATGTAAACTGGTGCAGTGACTATGGAGAACAGTACAGAGGTTCTTTAAAAAAATTAGAGCTACCGTGTGATCTAGCAATCCTACTCCTGGGCATACATCTGAAGTAAACCATGGTTCAAAATGATACACAGATCCCAATGCTAGCTGCACTGCCATTTACAATATCCAAGACACGAGAGCAACCTAAAAGTCTATCAACAGATGAAAGGATAAAGAAGATACGATACTTACATACAATATAATATACTCAGTCATTAAAAAGAATGAAATTATGCCAATTGCAGTAAAATGGATGAACCTGGAGATTACCATACTAAGTGAAGTAAGTCAGACATCAGAACACAAATATCATAAGATACTCTTAATATGAACAATCTTAAAAAATGATACAAACTTATTTACAAAACACAAACAGAATCACAGACTTAAGAGAATCAACATATGCTTATGGTGGGGGAAAGATGGGGATAGGGATGGATTAGAGTGGGAATTTGGGGTTGACATACACACACTACTACATTTCAAATAGATAACCAATAAGGATCAGTCCTGAATATACAATGGAAGGACCGATGTTGAAGCTGAAACTCCAATACTTTGGCCACCTGATGCAACGAGCTGACTCATTTGAAAAGACCCTGATGCTGGGAATGATTGAAGGCAGGAGGGGAAAGGGACAACAGAGGATGAGCTAGTTGGATGGCATCACTGACTCAATGGACATGGGTTTGAGTAAACTCCAGGAGTTGGTGATGGACAGGGAGACCTGGCATGCCGCAGTCCATGGGATCAGAAAAAGTCGGACACAACTCAATGACTGAACTGAACTGAAGGAACTACTATATAGCAAAGGGAACTATAACAATAATAAAATTATCAAAATCATGATACTGCTTTCTTGTTCTGAAGTCATTATTCTGCCAATCAAAAAAATCTTCTCTGTGTCATAAACTAACTTTTTGGCAAAATTTTGACATGGTTTGTTGATTTTCAACTCAAGTGACAAATAAAAGGATACATTTCGATTTGAAAGCAGGATAAAAAATAAGAGTAGTATTTTCATTTAGCAATTGCAGTTGACCCTTGAACAACACAGGTTGGAACTGCATAGCAGCTGTCTCTTATACACATCTGGAGTTCATGGTTCACATATTGCATACATTGGTAGTTGTATCTAAATAAGATGCATGTCCTTTGTAGTTTATTTTCACAGATATCTGTCAGAAAATTTTTTTGCTGTACTTTCTTGAAGATGTGGAATTTAAGCAATCAGTTCCAAAATGAATAACAAATAATAAATGTCACTACCTGTGAACATAACATTTAAGGCCTCTGTTTGCTTTCTTCCCGCCCTTGCTTTGCTTTTTTGTTCTTTCTCTCTTTCTTTCTTGGAAAAAGTTCATTATATATGGATAGAATCATAGAATTTTCTGAGTGGGAGAGGGCCTGAAAGATTATTTTTCACCACCCAGACTCAGAAAAGACATATCTAGAACTAGTAACTTTGAAGTCAGACTGGTATTCAGCTACCCTTGCTTCTAGTATGATATCCTTTCTAAAATATTCTGTTGTGTACAAAAGCACACTATAAAGTAAACCAAATTTTCTCAAAAAAAGAAATACAAACAAACCTGGGGTCTTAGTATTGATAATTACCCAACATGACATGAATTCCTTCTATTCTTAAGATATAATATTTGCCAAAAATTAGTGTTACTGTTTATAGAGTTAGTTGTGTTTTTAAGAAAGAATCTAAATTTGCTGTTTCAGTAAGTTGTACTTTCAGGGGGTTCAAAAGCTATAAAAGGATATAAATAGAAACACCTCCCTCCCACCTCTATCCTCCAATCATCCAGTTTTCCTTCCAAGAAGTAACCAGTATTATTAAAGATATCTCCCAGAGAATCTTTGCATATATATAAGCAAATGCATATCTATCTAGTTACATTTTGACCTTTAGTTTTGTGGTTATCAAATGAGACAAAGTTATAAATAATGCTTACTTTGATCTGTGTGCTTTTTACCCACATCTTTTCCCAGTGATGTTAACTAAAGATGGTTCACTGCTAAGAGAACTGCAAACTGCTTAGCACATTATGGTCCAGGTTTGTACACATACAGGGAAAGGGGAGACTTTGGGGCATTGTAGGTGTTTACTCAAACTCTCCCCACAAGTGTATGTGACGTTGTGTTTCTAATGTAACAGTGAAAGATGTAGAAAATTTCTTAGAATATTAATGTGAGAGAGAGCACACAAGCGAGGAAGCATTTCATTGTTTTTAGGACTAGTTTTATTCTTAACTTTTAAAAACTTAAATATAATTGATTTATAATACAGTATTAGTTTTAGGTGTACAGCAAAATGATTTGATTATATATATATATATATATATATATAATTTTTCCAGATTATTTTCTATTATAGATTGTTATAAGATTTTGATAGTCACAATTTTTTATTTCAAAAAATTTCAAATCTACAACAGAAGTTGAAAGACTGTTACAGTGAACACCCATACACCTTTTAACTAGATCAAGATTTCTCAGTCTGGACAGTATTTGTGATGGGAAGATATTTTCAAGCCCAAAGGTGATAGACAACAATTTTATTGTTTATACAGACTTATTCAAACCTCTTTGAATATTAACTGCTCTGTTTTATAATTTTACACAGTTTTTATGGAAACGAGCTCTCAAAGATCGCTTTAAATATGTTCGAAGACCCATAGAAGATGATGAACAAGTGATGAGAAATAAGTGTAAATTTGGACACCGAAGAGGCCAGACAAGGAAATCTCTTGCTGATATAAGATTTGAAGAAATTAAAACTGTCCAGATAAAAGTAAGATTGAATCTTTAATTGTTCTGACAACTTATTGGTTGACTGATTAAGGAATAACAAATACTAAAATAAAGCAAAACAAAATATCCTTTTGAAAATTTAACATGTGGGTCAGAAACCAAGAAAATCTGTTTTGCTTTTGTGAATGAGAATATTTCCAGAAGACGGTTTCCAAAAACCTGAGCAGAGGGTTTATTGAACGTCTCAAGTTTATTCTTTCACAATCTTCAAAAGACTTGGAGAAACTCTTAAGTTCTGGATCTTTGAATAATTCCTTTACCTCTCATCCTAAAATGTGTCCTATGTTCTTACTATTCTTATTACTACAGAAAGTTTTTAATACTCATATTGTAGGGGTCAAGTAGACTCTGGTTTCAAGGTTTGGGGAGAAAGATAATCCACACACCTGGGTGTAAAACGCCTCAGTGTTCTTGCTTTGTACAGAGGCGGCCGTGAGGAACTTCAGGCCAAGGGCCCCCGGCAGGGTCTGGAGATTCCCTGCTCTACAGTGGGTTTGCTGTACCATAATGTTGATGTGGGTCCTAATTACCTGAGGATCTATAGCTATTATCTACTTCATAACCCCCAAATGCTCTCAGAAACAAAAACATCCCCTGCTAATAAAATAGGCTGAGCTCCTTAGGAAGGATGTCCTAACTATCAAGTTCAAGAAGCTAAATCTGATGTCCCCAGAAATACTATTTTTCCCTCAATCCAATATGAATGAGTGGGCTTCCCTGGTGGCTCAGTGGTAAAGAATCCACCTACAGTGAAGGAGCTGCAAGAGCCACAGGTTTAATCCCTGGGTCGGGCAAATCTCTTGGAGGAAAGCTTGGCAACCCACTCCAGGAGTCTNGCTGAGCTCCTTAGGAAGGATGTCCTAACTATCAAGTTCAAGAAGCTAAATCTGATGTCCCCAGAAATACTATTTTTCCCTCAATCCAATATGAATGAGTGGGCTTCCCTGGTGGCTCAGTGGTAAAGAATCCACCTACAGTGAAGGAGCTGCAAGAGCCACAGGTTTAATCCCTGGGTCAGGCAAATCTCTTGGAGGAAAGCATGGCAACCCACTCCAGGAGTCTTGCCTGGAGAATCCCATGGACAGAGAAGCCTGGCGGGCTACAGTCTACAGGGTTACAAAGAGCCGGACATGGCTGAAGCAACCTAGTGCTCACGCAGCACAACATGAATATGTAAATCTAACTTTTCAACATAAGTACATTTATGCTAGTGAATGTACTCGGTGTAAATATTCTGTTTTCTTTTTCAGCTAGTATAATTATTTAATATTAATAGAGCAGCCTATCAGATTATCTCAATTTTATTGTCACTACTTATAAGTCCCAGGGGACAGGAGTATTTTTTTAAACATATTTTGTAAACTATTCATTCTAGCATTATACATAAGGAAAATTTTAGATCAAGATGTATTTTTAAATATCTTATTATGTAACTTTCAAAGTGTTTTCAAAAGACAGTCCAGTTAAAGTAATACAATTTTATATCTGCTCTTTGATGAAAAGAAAAGACAGATGAAAGGTACATAAATTAAAAGATGTGATTTTATAGAAACTTCAACTGCAATATTCCAATTTTAAACTAAAATCATAAGATAGAATTAGATTTGTTTAAAAATATTTTTTATATTCTTAAAGAGCCACTTTGTAAAGGAACATAATTACATTATACATAAGTATTCTCAAAATATGTGATTTTCTTCATACTACAAATGGAGTTCCTTTATAAATGAATCAATATTTTACAAATTCAGTTTTATTTCTTTCCCTTTGATGCGTGTTCCACCAAAATTCACTGGAGTGTGATGAACGGTAGAATTGGAAAAGCAGTCTTTGTCCCCAGCAAGGGTAGGCCCATGGGGTCAGAGGCCACCCTGACAGACACAGGCTAAATGGCAGCCCCTCTCTTGTGGTGAGCCATCACTGACCCAGCCTGCAGAGTCATCCTTCTATTCTTTCTCAGAGCCACCTCAGTTCACCTTATAAGTGTGCCCTTTGTGGTTCCTATCTTGAAGTCTCCTAGACATGCCTGCATCTTAAATCGAATCCTACTAAAGCCCATGCAGGGGGTCTTTGCTACAAAAAGAAGAGGGATTGAATGTATCAGGGTTGTTACGCCCAAAGTCTGAGTCCCCAAAACTGAGAGAATAAGATGTCCACAGCAATGCAAAAGCAAAAAGGGGTTTATTACTAGCTCGAGCTAGGGCTCAAGTCGCATTCAGCACAGTGGAGTCGAACAAGAGCCCTGAGCCCAGAATTACAGCAGTATTTATAGGTTTAGAACAAAGACAGGGAGTTGGCAAGGGCGGATTGGCTGCAGGGGTTTCCTGGTATTTCAGTTCAGTTCAGTTGTTCAGTCGTGTCCGACTCTTTGTGACCCCATGAATCGCAGCACACCAGGCCTCCCTGTCCATCACCATCTCCGGAGTTCACTCAGACTCATGTCCATTGAGTCCGTGATGCCATCCAGCCATCTCATCCTCGGTCGTCCCCTTCTCCTCCCGCCCCCAATCCCTCCTAGCATCAGAGCCTTTTCCAATGAGTCAACTC
>SJYX01014499.1:289820-307397 GCA_006410675.1 Oreotragus oreotragus | reverse complement strand
GGGGGAGCCTGGTGGGCTGCCGTCTATGGGTCACACAGAGTCGGACACGACTGAAGTGACTTAGCAGCATGTTACGGGAAAAACAGTCTGTACCTAGGGTTCAATACCATCTGCAGTTTCGGGCTTCCTGTGGGGTTCTTTGAACATATCCCCTGCAGATAAGGAGGGGGCTACTGTAATTCATTTCTCTTAAAACATTTTATTTTTCTGTTTATTTGTGAATATATGTACCCCATGACTGTGAAAGTCATTAGTAGTTTTCTGTGTTAGCTTTCCTTGGCTTAGAAATCACATGGATTTGAAAGCTATGAAAAAAACTGCTTGGATAGTCAAATGCTAAGGACATCTACTAGGCTCCTTTGAATTTCTTTTAGGGCATTTACTGTTTGCTTCTTACTGCACCTGACACATGATAATTTATTGTATAATATTCTAATCATTTGTATAGTCTTTTCCACAGTTGTTTCTCTCACGGTGCAAAACTGAACAAGATAGCAAAAGTTGAAGAAAAACGTTGACAGTTAATTGCATTCTGGATATAATGCAATTACCGCCATCAGCAGGTGGCACCTTTGCTAATACTGTGAAGGTTTACAAGTCAGCTGTGCACTTGGAAACCTGGGGCAAAGTCAAAGCCCTTTCCCTGCTGACTAACACACATGACTGTATGTTAAGGAAAAAAACTGCTTAAGTTACACAAGGAAGCATCGTTTTCAAAGTCACTTTGATGACAATAGAAGTAAAAACAGGGATGATTGGAATTTGGTATGAAGAAAACCCTACCATCTAACATAGCACTCTCCAGTAGAAATATAATATGCACCAAAGATATGATGTAACATTTTCTAGTAGTTAGATTCAGGAAAAGTGAAACAAAGCAGGTGGAATTATAATATTAAAACTATATTTTACTTAACCCAATATTATTTCAGCATGTAATCATTATGAAAATTTGTTAATGAGATGTTTTACATTCTTTTTTTGCATACTAAGTCTTTGAAATCCAGTGTTTCCAGCACATGTATTAATTTGGTCTAGCCACAATTCAAGCGCTCTATAGCCACATGTGGCCAGTGATTCTAGAGTGGGCGATGACCTTAGAGGAATTAAAAGGTTAAATGACACTCTCCAATATACACCATAGTTAGCAGGAAGCATGACCGGTTACTCATGTCAAACCCTTGTTGCATTTCTGGGGTAAATCCAAGCTAGTTTTTCCTTGTTCCTAATATGTGCAACTTTGTCCAGAAATGAGATTGACCTGTAATTATCTTCTCTCATACAGTTCTTTCAGGTTTAGGAATCACAGAGGCTTCATAAACAGGCCTTCGTAGAATGGACTGGAATACTTCATAGAATTCTTTTTTTTCTCTGACTGCTTGAAAGATTTTATGTAAATTTGGTACATGCTCTGTTTTGAAAGTTTAGCAAAATTTAACTGTGAAACCTTCAGGTCTTGGTATTTTCTTTGTGGAAAGACTTTTATTTCCTAGCTAAATTTATATAAGGTTGTAGGAATTTCTTTTCGATCTGCTGGTATGTTCATTTTTTTCTAGAAATTTGTTCACTTGTTCTGTGTCTTGCTAATCATCGTATGTTCAAAGATAGTGGATCTACCTGACACTTTCCTAATATACTTGTAAAAGTCCTAATTTTTCCCATCTTTTATAGGTAACAGCTGTTCACATTCTAGTCAGATGACAGTATGTCAAATTGTTGATTCAAGTGTAGTTCACCAAGTGTCCTCTCAACTAATTTTTCAAGAAAGAGTTTTTTTGTTGTCTCCTCAAAGCCTGTTGATTGCCTTCGGGGTTTTTGTTTGTTTGCTTTGCTTTTCTGGCTGAGCTGTGAGGCTTGCAGGATCATACTTCCCTAATCAGAGATTAAACTTTGGGCCTCAACAGTGAAAGAGTCCTCACCACTGGACTACCAGGGAATTCCCTGATTGCCTTAGAATTTGGTTGTTGTTGTTATTTATTTTTTAACTGAAGGATAATTGCTTTACAGAATTTTGTCATTTTCTGTTAAATCTCAACATGAATCAGCCATAGGTATACATATATCCACTCCCTTTTGAACCTCCCTCCCATCTCCCTCCCCACTCTGTGAGGCTTGCAGGATCATACTTCCCTAATCAGAGATTAAACTTTGGGCCTCAACAGTGAAAGAGTCCTCACCACTGGACTACCAGGGAATTCCCTGATTGCCTTAGAATTTGGTTGTTGTTGTTATTTATTTTTTAACTGAAGGATAATTGCTTTACAGAATTTTGTCATTTTCTGTTAAATCTCAACATGAATCAGCCATAGGTATACATATATCCACTCCCTTTTGAACCTCCCTCCCATCTCCCTCCCCACTCCACCCCTCTAGGTTGATACAGAGCCCCTGTTTGAGTTTCCTGAGCCATACAGCAAATTCCCATTGGCTATCTATTTTATATATGGTAATGTAAGTTTCCATATTACTCTTTCCATACATCTCACCCTCTCCTCCCCTCTCCCCATGTCCATAAGTCTATTCTCTATATCTGTTTCTCCATTGTTGCCCTGTAAATAAATTCTTCAGTACCATTTTTCTTGATTCTGTATATATGCATTAGAATACAATATTTCTCTTTCTCTTTCTGACTTACTTCACTCTGTATAATAGGTTCTAGTTTCATCTGCCTCATTTGAACCGACTCAAATGCATTCCTTTTTATGACTGTGTAATATTCCATTGTGTATATGCACCACAACTTCTTGATCCATTCATCTGTCGATGGACATCTAGATTGCTTCCACGTTCTAGCTATTGTAAATAGTGCTGCAATGAACAATGGGATACATGTGTCTTTTTCAGTTTTGGTTTCCTCAGGGTATATGCCTAGGAGTGGGACTGCTGGATCATATGGTGCTTTTATTCCCAGCTTTTTAAGGAATCTCTATACCGTCTTCCATAGTGGCTGGATCAATTTACATTCTCACCAACAGTGCAAGAGTGTTGCCTTTTCTCCACATTCTCTCCAGCACTTACTGTTTGTAGACTTTTTGATGATGGACATTCTGACTGGTGTGAGGTGATAGCTCATGGTAGTTTTGGTTTGCATTTTTCTAATAATGAGCAATGTTGAGCATCTTTCCATGTGTTTGTTACCCATCTGTATGTCGTCTTTGGAGAAATGTCTGTTTAGGTCCTTTTCCCACTTTTTGATTGGGTTGTTTGTTTTTCTGGTATGGAGTGGTATGAGCTGTTTGTATATTTTGGAGGTTAATCCTTTGTCAGTTGTTTCATTTGCTATTATTTTCTCCCATTCTGAGGGTTGTCTTTTCACTTTGCTTATAGTTTCCTTTGCTGTGCAAAAACTTTTAAGTTTAATCATGTCCCACTTGTTTACTTTGTTTTTATTTCCATTACTCCAGGAGGTGGGTCATAGAGGATCTTTTTGATTTATGTCATCTAGTGTTCTGCCTTGGAGAAGGCAATGGCACCCCACTCCAGTACTCTTGCCTGGAAAATCCCATGGGCAGAGGAGCCTGGTAGGCTGCAGTCCATGGGGTCACTAACAGTTGGACACAACTGAGCAACTTCACTTTCACTTTTCTCTTTCATGCATTGGAGAAGGAAATGGCAACCCACTCCAGTGTTCTTGCTTGGAGAATCCCAAGGACGGGGGAGCCTGGTGGGCTGCCGTCTATGGGGTCGCACAGAGTCGGACACGACTGAAGTGACTTAGCAGTAGCAGTAGCATGTTCTGCCTATGTTTTCCTCTAAGAGTTTTATAGTTTCTGGTCTTACATTTAGGGTTTTATCCATTTTGAGTTTGTCTTTATGTATGGCGTTAGGAAGTGTTCTAATTTCATTCTTTTACATGTAGCTGTCCAGTTTTCCTAGCATCATTTATTGAAGAGGCAGTTTTTGCCCCATTGTATATTTTTGCCTCCTTTGTCAAAAATAAGGTACCCATAGGTGCATGGGTTTATTTCTGGGCTTTCTGTCTTGTTCCATTGGTCTGTATTTCTGTTTTTGTGCCAGTACCATATTGTCTTGATGACTGTAAAATAAGCAAAATCAAAACAGTCCAATAAAGTACCATAGATTGAGCCAGCAAACAAAGGAAATCAAAAATTATATCTGCCAGTTAAGAACAGCACTAACTAAAGCACAAACTGGAAAATAAAATGAAACCAAGTTGCCAAGTGGGCAATAAAGCAATGAAAACAAAACTAACAAATATGTTGAGAGGAAATGAAAGAAAGAATAGATATGCAAAGTTAAAGAAAGGTAGATGAAGAAGATTTATATACGTTAAAGATTAATTGCAAAGGGGAATAGAACAGTAGGAAAAGCAAACAAAGGAATAAATGTAGAAAAAATAATAATAGGCTTAAAAAATAAAAATTAAAATTAAAAAGAGAGAGAGAAAAAAGGTAAACTCTGTAGAACTGCAAAAGCCCAATACAGAAGCAGAGGTTTATAACAACAATAAAAAATGTGACTGAGGGAAAAAACCAACAATCAAGAGCTTAATTAGATTTCATAGTGCCAATAAAATCAACAACTGCAACAGAGCAGGAGGCAAAGGGGAAAAAAAGAAAAAAGTAAAAAAAATCCGAAAGAGTCTACAGAACAGGTCAAAACATAAGAATAATAAATGTTTTTCTTGAGCGCTGCTGTCAGAGTGCCTTCCCTCGCTGGGAGTCACAGTCCACCTCACCTCCCTAGGACGCCCTCCAACTCTGTGCTGGTTTCTGGACCTGCTGTGGGGGCAGCTCAGATTCTAATTTGTCCTGCTCTTGTGTGTCCTTGCCTTCAATGTCCACAGCTATTAGAAACAGTGCATTTTCTTTTGTGGGAGCTCTCAATGTCCTTTTATGTATTCCATAGACACAGAGGCCGCCTAGTTGATCGTGTGGATTTAATCTGCAGCTTGTACAACTAGTGGGAAGGTTTGGGGTCTTCTTCCTTAGCCACACTGCCCCTGGGTTTCACTTGTGGTTTTATTTCCATCTCTACATGTGAGTGGTCCACCGGGGTTTGCTCCTGAGGCTGCCCTGGAGGACTTGGGTCTGCCCCAGTGAGGGCCAGGTGTCGAAGTGGTTCTGCTGTTTGGGTTGCATGGGTTCTGGCAGCACCAAGTACTCAGCAGAGTTGGTGGTTAGGGAAGCATGAAATATAGCATGAAATATGCTCTAGAAGGACATGGCAACCGGTATTGGCCAATACACTCCAGTATTCTTGCCTGGAGACCCCCCCTGACAGAGAAGCCTGGCAGCTCACAGTCCACAGGGTTGCAAAGAGTTGGAAACGACTGGAGTAAGCCTGCGTGCAGAGACACAAAACATTGTTTGCCTGTGGCAGCTCTGACCCAGTGAGGGTTGAGGGCGAAGGTGGCGCAGGTGCTTGGCTTGTGGGGATCCTGGTGGCACCCAGTGTGCAGGGACATGGACTGTCTCCACTGCAGGAGTTATGGCCCTATCAGAGGCTTTTTCAAGCCTCTGGTAGCTGGTGATCAGAAGGCCTCTTGGGCCAGTTATTTTTCTGTAGCTCCTCCTGTTCAGGTACTTAGAGGGCTCCCTGGCCTGGGGTCCTTCTCTGTTGTTCCGCACATCAGGTACATAGAGGGGTCCCCCTGGCTTTGGTCCTATGCTGTAGATTGGCGCATCAGGCCCTTACAGGGGCACCCTGGGTGGGGTCCTACTCTGTAGTTTGGCACATCAGTCACTTAAAGGAGCACCCTGGGTGGGGTCCTACTCTGTTGTTCAGTGTCAGGCGGTTGATGGGCCAGCCTCTCTATTGTTCAGCTGCGGATGCTGGTGTGTGGGAGAGAGAGGCTATGGTGACGGCTCCACCCCTACGTGTGACTCAGCAGTCTTGCCTTGCTTCCATGGCTGCCTCGCTTTCCTCCACAGGCATTTCCCACCACGGTCTCCTCCCTCCCCTCCCCTCGATCCGTCTCTCCACATTCAACAGCAGCTCTCGCCCTGGGATTGCTGCACAATCCCTAAACTCCAGCTCCCAGCTGCTGCACCTTCCAGGGGACCTGCATCCCTGTCTGGGGTGTGTGTGGCTGCAGCAAGGACTGTCTGATTCTCATCCCTTTAGGCTGCCACAGATCAGCTGTTTCACTCGCAGCCTTAAATGTTTCTCCTCTGACTCAGACAATTGCCCGGATGTGGGGATCAGACCCCTGCCTCAGTTCCTCCACTCACCAAGGGCAGGTCCATCCTAGAAACAGTCCTGTCTTTCCCCCTAGTTCTTTTGTCCTGCCAAGTTTCGCGTGGGTCTACATATTCTTTTCCACTGGTCAGGTACTCCTGTCTGCTCTCAGCTGGGGTTCTGCATCCACTTCTGTGTCTGAAGTTGTATTCCTGATGTATCCGTGGAGAGAGATGTACTACACGTCCACCTATTCCTCTGCCATCTTGTTCCACCTGCCTTAGATTTTTTTTTTCCGCTTTACATTTTTAATGAGAATATGTGGGGTACCTTTTAGCCACCCCACCTGATCCAAGGTACCCAAATGTATAGGGAATATAATTGACAACTTCATGATTTAGTATCACAATATACCCACTGTATTTGTTTTCAATTTGGATTATTAGGCATGGTATTATAACTCCAATTAGGCATTTAAAAAGAAGAATACAAACAATAACAAAACCTTCATTAAAAACCTTTTTATCTCTTCTTAATATTTTGCCTTCTAAAATTTAAATGCATAAGAATAAATGACATTCTTATGACATGTTAAACTTCTGGGTAATCTAGATATCCATGTAAAAGGGTGTGTAGGAAACGAATAGCTCTTAAATCTGTCCAGAGAACAGATTATAACTCCATAGTTGGTAATTAACTATTTGATTTGTTCACAGCATCAAAGATTTGTTCACAACATTTGTTAGTCAAGGTCAAACATAATGCTACGTACGAGGGCATTACTGAGTGTGTAACAACAGCTCATATTTCAAGTCTTCATGGAGTGTTAAACTGCCACCTGCAACATGGAACATGATATTCTGAAAATGTTTTGCAGGAGGAAGCTGTTTGTTTAGATTCTGAGGTAGATGAACATATTAACTGGTTCCAGCAAGAATATGTGAAAACAGAAAAGGACTGGAGAGAAATTGATAAGAGGATGAGGCAGACTTTGGAAATAAGAAGAACGCTGATTGGCGGCAGAACACCTCTGAAGGACCTTCTTAAAATGTTTCCTTTCCTGCAGTGCCCTTATCAGGTATCTGCATTTACCTATAATACTCTGATTAGTGTGTTGAAATGGACTTTCCTCTCTTTCTTCTTGGAGTGGTAACAGGACTGTGTAGCAAGATGATGGGTGTGAATCTCAGGAGAAATGTGTGGGGTCCAAGGGACTACGATGAGGAGCACTCGGTAAGAATTTCTGGAATCATTCTGATAACATGCACTGGCTGTCATCAGATCTGAAGAGTCGCCAGGTGGTGCCTGAAGGCACCACTTCCTGCTTTGGGGGACTTTGACAGTGGGAAACATTTCCCCTTTGCACGCATTTAGACAATCAAGATAGTTTATTAGGGTGCTGTTATCCTGCAGCATTACTCACAATCTATTTCCTTTATCATCCCAAATTATTCCATAAAGTGAAAGTGAAAGTCATTCAGTCATGTCCAACTCTCTGTGATCCCATGGACTGTAGCCTGCCAGGCTCCTCTGTCCACGGAATTCTCCAGGCAAGAATGCTGGAGTGGGTAGCCATTCCCTTCTCCAGGGGATCTTCCCAATCCAGGGATTGAACACAGTTCTCCCACATTGCAGATAGATTCTTTAAGTGGTCTTAAAATATATGAAGTTTTTATGGGTAAATCAAACATCCTTCCATTTAGTTTATTTAAGATGGCCATTAAAGGTCCTATTATAATTTTACTGTAATTTTGGCTGTAGTATATAATGAAAGATTCATCAGAGTTTTATCTGAGAATGCATTTCATGAAGGAATGCTATGGGTGCAAGAAACCAAATGAATGAAAAATTTTACAGGCTTTTCTTCTCCCCCGCCCCCAAAAAAAAACTGAAATAAGAATTTGTCCACATTTTTTATTTTAATAATGTCTATAGAGAGCATCTGAATGTTTATTACATAGCAGGCATATTCTTAGTGCTTTTACATGGATTATTTTAGTTAATTCATTTTCAGCAACCCTACCTTATTTATCACTTGATTCTCTTTCAGTTGCTAGGAAAAGCAATATCTGGGAGACTCTAACTGTTAGAAGAGTATGACAGATTGACACATGTATAAAATATACTTTTAAAGCAAAAATTGTTAAACCAATAGTCTAAAATGTTAGAAAGTGAAAAAGTGAAAGTGAAAGCCGCTCGGTCATGTCTGATTCTTTGTGACCTCATGGACTATACAGCCCATGGAATTCTCCAGGCCAGGATACTGGAGTGGGTAGCCTTTCCCTTCTCCAGGGGACCTTCCCAACCCAGGGATTGAGCCCAGGTCTCCCACATTGCAGACGGATTCTTTACCAGCTGAGGCACAAGGGAAGCCCAAGAATGGGCAGCCTATCCTTCCTCTGGTGGATCTTCCTGACCCAGGGATTGAACCAGGATCTCCTGCATTGTAGGCAGATTCTTTACCAATTAAGCTAAGCATGTTCTATTGAGCCCAGGTCTCCCACATTGCAGACGGATTCTTTACCAGCTGAGGCACAAGGGAAGCCCAAGAATGGGCAGCCTATCCTTCCTCTGGTGGATCTTCCTGACCCAGGGATTGAACCAGGATCTCCTGCATTGTAGGCAGATTCTTTACCAATTAAGCTAAGCATGTTCTAAACATTGTGGTAGTTCCCAAAGTACCTACAGAGTACAGTGTGTGAAATACAAGTGAAATACTGATCTTTTTAAATGCTAAATGAGTCAGCAGATGGTTGATTGAGGCAAGAATCATTGGTGAATGCTAACTCTTGCAGATGAAAATTACAGTAGGAACAAGATATTTACATCAGCTCAAGGGATCACCCCATAAAATACATACAACTATATTTTAATTAATAATCATTATATATATGTATGAATTAACCTGGAAGATTCCATTTTAACCAAGCGATCAGTTACTCTCTTCAATAACGGGACCAACGACCATCCTCCTGATGGAGAAGTGCCAGCATTCTTGCTAAAAAATATGTAAATCAAGAAGAAACATCATATGAACCTGGAGTGAGGGGGTGTTCGCTCAAGTAAAAGTTAAGTAATTGAAGGAAAACCGAGATGCTGTTTCAGACTGAAAGAGGCCAAAGAAACATATCTAGATTAAATCTGAGAACTCTAAAGAGCACGATTGCGACAACTGGAACGTTTAAACAGGGCCTATGGATTAGATTTTCCTGATTTTGACAGTTATGCTGTGCTTATGTAGGATAGTGTCCTTGTATTTCTTAAGTACAAGGAATAATAATATGCAATGAAGAATTAAGGGTTGAGAGGGCATCTTGTCTACAGCTTATTTTCAAATCAGTCAGAAATGTTAGCCTTGGGCAAAGTTGCATGAAGGCCATTTGTGACCTCTATTTACTCTTTCTGCAACTTTAATGTCAACCTGAAATTCTTTTTTTTTTTTTTTAAAGTTAAAGAAATTCCTAGGTTCTGCACCCAAGAAAGTGGACTCTCTACCCTCCTTGTGTTTCACTTCACATCTCCCTGTTCTCTGAGAGTTTCTTTTTAGGCTATTAATACAGATTACTGCCCACTGAAGGTTGCCTGATATCAGAGTTGCTATGTCTTTATGAGGATGTGCATTCCAGTTTTCTGATAACTTTCAGACCTAATCTTTGGGCAATTTATGATCCACCAAAACATTCAAAAAGCAATGAGACCCAGTGGGTAATATATAACTGTTTTTTATAGAGTTTTAGGGAAAGTCATGACTACATAATTCCTTTTAGTGTGGGTGATGAAGAGTTTTATAATGTCACTCTGTCAAAAAAAAAAAATTGGAGGGAGTGGTGGTGGAATTCTCCCAAGAGAAGAATTTAGGCGGTAGCAGGAAAAAGTGATTCTGAGTAAAGAGGTTTCCATACAGGTTAACTGGTTTTGCTTTCATCTCATAGTCGAATCTAGTACACATTTAGATTGTTTTTCATCCTTTATTTCTGTCTGATGTTACAATGTTTCTAAAGCTCTTTTCCCTTTAGCATAATAGGGTTAGGGATTTTTTTCAAGGTTTGCTTCCTAAAATCGGATAGATTTCTTCTTGTGTCTCTTCCTGGAGTGCCAAAATAACAATGTAGTAAAGGGTGAGATCCTAGAATCTTGGCTGGGTAACACAGACAGCCAAAATATTCATTGCATTCATTGTGGAGGGATTTCTTTTTGTTTGCTTTTTCCCCCAATTACTTTGTTGCCCTCATTTGCCTGAGTCTGTAGCCAGATTTAGTTCTGCAAGCTTAGATGTCTGTCATGTCCACTATTTATCTTTTTCTGTTCACTTCAGGCTTCCACTCTTTGCTCCTCCTCTGTCTTAAGTCTACTTCTCCACTAAAACTAACCAAATATCTAGTATATAAACTAGCATTCAAAGCTTAATGTAATTCTACAGAGTAATTTAATTCCTTGCAGTCCAGAGGTTAGCTTCTCTTGTGATCTTTTTCTTTCTTTTTTCAGCTCTTCAGAGAATTCCAACTTCTTACAAGAACAGATATTTATAAGAAAATAAGGCACATTTTGGAATCCTATTCAGAAAATATACTGGCTTCTCTTTCTTTGGTGGACAACCCAATCAATATTGCATTGCAAGAAAAGATGAAACAGCACACAGATGAAGACATGTTGAAACGTTAGTAAACCTGGGGGATAGGGTGATCTGGTCTCAGTTATCTGTATAATTCAGGGTAATTAGGAAAGCTATATTTTGTAGAATTTAGTGAAAAAATATGGGAGGAAGAAAAAATAATTTCTCAAGTAGAAGGAGCTTAAGAATAGATTTTAAAAGTACACGTGATATTATAATATTATATATAGGAAACTAGTAACCTGTTAATTTCATATAGAAGGTAATTTACAGACCACAGGTTAAGTACAATGAAATTATGCTGGCAGATGGACAGAGAGTACAGAAATCTTACCTCCTCTTGGCTGTGACATGGAGGGCAGAATAGAAGATCCTGAATGTTTACTATCAGGGGATGTTGTTTAAAAAAAAAATACTAGGGGAACTAAGATCTAAGAAAGTTAATTTGTTCTTTAGAAGGTAAGTAACAGCAAAAAAAAAGCCCGCACATGTTAATACTGGCTTTACTTACAACATTTACTTTGACAGATATGAAGATGACAGCCACTTGTTTACTCCTACCAGATGTTTTTGGGGAGGATTCCAGCCTTTTTGTCATTGTGAATGACAAGGTATGCAGTATGTCAGTGATCATTGGTCTGATATTTAATACAATACATTGAAGCAGAATGGTGGCCTATTTTAAAGTTATGTTTTGTCATAGTTACAAATATGCCTAATTGTAACAAGTGCGCTTATTGTAGTATCATGGTTAAATTGAGGCACATTGTGTTACTGAGCTATTTTACATACCACGGGGGAGTGACTGTAATCTTTTTTTATTCAGGTGCAAGTGTCCACGCCTGTGTTAGAAGTTAAGAACCCTTTCAACATGGATGTCTGTGAATTTTCTTTGTATTTAGAAAAAGAGAGACTCACAAAGGTGGATGACTGTATTACGGCCTTGGCTGCTCTCGTAGCTTCCTTCCATGTGTTTGGGATTGAGTGTCCAAGAAGACTGTCTCAAACCCTCAACTTCCTAGAGACACTGATTTTTGATGTACACAGTCCATATTCTCCTTCTATAAAAGAAAAGGAAAAGGAAGTAGGATTTCAACATCCAGTCACTTAACAGCATGCCAAATATTTAAGCAGAATGGATCTCTGGGGTGGCTGAAACTATTAACTGTTGTTTTGATTTAGTAAAGGTAGGTATTAATATTAGAAAAATCATCTTGTCATTGAGATTCAAATGAATATTAATGCCTTCTACCTTTACACTTTGACACAAATTCTTTATTGAAATTCTGTAATAAAATATGACTTAAAGAGCTATTTATTTCGAGTTTTAAGAAATTCCAATCCAAGTTAACACTTTCAAGGGGGCATTAGTTCTTAAAAGACACTATGCTTCACATTTTCTTAAAATCCTTCAAATTAGGGTATGACTTGAACTTAAGGCAAGATGTCCACTTTTGAAAGACTTTATGCTTAGGAGTGCCGAAGAATTGATGCTTCTGAACTGTGGAGCTGGAGAAGACTCTTGAGAGTCCCTTGGACCTCAAGGAGAGCCAACCAGTCAATCCTAAAGGAGATCAGTCCTGAATATTCATTGGAAGTGCTGAAGGTGAAGCTCCAATACTTAAGCCACCTGACGTGAAGAACCAACTCATTGGAAAAGACCCTGATGCTAGGAAAGACTGAAGGCCAGAGGAGAAGGGGATGACAGAGGGTGAGATGGTTGGATCGCATCTCTGACTCGATGGACATGAGTTTGAGTAAGCTCTAGGAGTTGGTGATGACAGGGAAGCCTGGCGTGCTGCCGTCCATGGGGTCACAAAGAGTCAGACACAACTGAGTGACTGAACTGAACTGAATGCCCAGGAGCTGCACATTGGTGGCCTGTGGTTCTGTCCCTTTGGTTTGAGCATTGTTTGGAAACATTTTGAACCTGAGCATTTTAAGATGTACAGGTGGTGCTAGTGGTGAACCCTGCCCCACCCCGCCAATGCAGGAGACATAGCTAAGAGACAAAAGTTCAATTCCTGGGTCAGGAAGATCCCCTGGAGAAGGGAATGGCAACCCACTCCAGTATTCTTGCCTGGNCTTTGGTTTGAGCATTGTTTGGAAACATTTTGAACCTGAGCATTTTAAGATGTACAGGTGGTGCTAGTGGTGAACCCTGCCCCACCCCGCCAATGCAGGAGACATAGCTAAGAGACAAAAGTTCAATTCCTGGGTCAGGAAGATCCCCTGGAGAAGGGAATGGCAACCCACTCCAGTATTCTTGCCTGGAGAATCCCCGTGGACAGGGGAGCCTGATGGGCTACGGTCCACAGTCGCAGAGTTGGACACTCGTGAACGGATCTAGCACAGCACACGACTCCCCAGTTCCTCTTTTCGCCTGCTGAGCTGCCGTGCAGGGTGTTTAGGTGTCCTTCCATCCTCTCTGTTGAGAACTGTGGCTGTTCCTGAGGTCTCCTCACTGCTGGGTGATCTTGCTGGCACAGGTTTTGATCATCGGTGACCCCATATCCCTCTTCCTCTGCTTCCCTTGAGATACAGTGATATAGCTGGTTCTTGTCTCCCCACAAGTTTTCTGGTTTTCCCTCATTTTGACCTCCAGTGTTCTCATATGCTTTGGTTGCCCCATGGGCTAGTTTGGATCTTTCATAAGAACCTGGTTTTTCACTCCCAGGGCCCCAGCTTACAGTTTCCAAGTTAGGCCCTTCCTAGATCAGCTCTCCAGTCTCTCTCAGGAGCCATCGTTCTGTGCCTCATCCAACCCAGAGTCCTACTTTATAATTCATCGAACATTATGGTTTTAAGGTACCCCTTGCTGTTATCATCACAGTCTTGACGTTACTTAGTTTTGAATTAATTGGTTTAAAAGACTGAAGAATTTAAGTGTGCTAATACGGCATCACCGTGCAATGGACATTTTCTGGGTTATTGCATCCAATTATTTAAGAACGGTTCATATTATTGAAGAAATTTTTATAACACATCTCTAGAAATACTGCAAAATACTAGTATTTTTATCTCTGACTGTTCATTAATATGCTTAAGTCAGTGGAAAAAAAGAAAATTTGAGATCAGCTGCCCAACTCTGCAATGATTATTCACTGCTTATATGAGAATGGACAGGCAAGAACAGTTTGGTACATTTCTGCATAACTAGTCTCTGTTTTACAGTTTCCATTTCTTCCCTTTCACTACAATGTGCTTTTAGTTCCTTATAAAGTTTCTTTTATTTCTACCAATTATTCCCTCCCTACTCCCATTTTTTAAGTTTCACAATCTATTCCTCTTCTCCAGAATGAATTTACGAAGTTCTAAAAGAGTCCTTTTCCTTGGAGGTCCACAATCTCTATGGCTGGCCTTTTTTTATTTTTTCTTCTTTTACTTTGGATTGGCGTATAGTTGATTAATAATGTATTAGTTTTAGGTGTACAGCCAAGTGATTCAGTTATACATACCCATGTATCCATTTCAAAATTATTTTCCCACTTAGGTTATTATAGAATATTGAGCAGAGTTCCCTGCGCTATACAGTAGGACCTTGTTGGTTATTTTTTTCTAATATTTTTTATTTTTTTAATATAAATTTATTCAATTGGAAGTTAATTACTTTACAATATTGTATTGGTTTTGCCATACATTAACATGAATCTGCTACAGGTATACACATGTTCCCCACCCTGAACCCCCCTCCCTCCTCCCTCCCCATACCATCCCTCTGGGTCATCTCAGTGCACTGTGTACACAACAGTCTCAAACTCCCAATTTATCTCTCCCTTCACCTTTCTCCTTTGGTAACCATAAATTTTCTAAGTCTATGAGTCTTTGTTTTGTAAATAGGTTTCATTTGTATTACCTTTTTGTAAATTATTTAATTGGAGGCTAATTACAATATTGTGGTGGTTTTTGCCGTACATTCACATGAATCAGCCGTGGGCATACATGTGTCCCCCTCCCACCTCCCTCCCCATCCCATGCCTCAGGGTCATCCCAGTGCACCAGTCCTGAGCACCCTGTCTCATGCATCGAAGCTGGACTGGCGATCTATTTCATATATAGTAATATACATGTTTCAATGCTATTCTCTCAAATCATCCCACCCTCACCTTCTCCCACAGAGTCCAAAAGTCTGTTTTTTACATCTGTGTCTCTTTTGCTGTCCCGCATATAGGGTCATTGTTACCATCTTTCTAAATTCCATATATATGCATTAGTATACTGTATTGTTGTTTTTCTTTCTGATAGTTACTTCACTCTGTATAATAGGCTCCAGTTTGATCCACCTCATTACAACTGATTCAAATGGATTCTTTTTAATGGCTGAGCAATATTCCATTGTGTATATGTACCACAGCTTTCTTATCCATTCATCTGCTGACGGACATCTAGGTTGCTTCCATGTCCTGGTTATTATAAACAGTGCTGTGATGAACATTGGGGTACACGTGTCTCTTTCAATTCTGTGTATTACCTTTTTTTTTTTTTAAGAGTTAGCCTTGAATGAAAGCCTCTCTTTGCTCCTTTGGGCTAGGGTGGAGAGAGAGAGGTGGAGCTAGCTGCAGGTAAACTGCAGTGAAGTTTGGCTTTGAACATGAGAGACATGAGCTGACCATGAGGGAAGAGTCCCATAAAATTCATTCTTTCATTGGTGTATCTATTTCCAATGTCCAGCATGGCCATGCCACTTGGCAAATATTCAGTATTGCTTGACCAACCTAACCCTATTTTCTCTGGAGGTTGAATCCACTGAACCCAAAAGTTGCAAAATGGCAGCCTGGGATAATATGTTAACCTCCAGGCAGGACTCCTTTGGCTTATAGAGTATTTGTAAGTTTTTTAAAATGCCTTTTGATTGGAAGGTCCTGTCAAGTTCCACATTTCTCATCTCTCCCTTTTGTCTTACCTCAAACCTGCTCCTCTCATTTCAGGGACCTCCCTGTCACCATGGGCTCCCTATTTCCTCTGTTAAAACTCAGTCCATTCTTAGAGCATATCCCAGGGATGGAACGGTGAAAGCTTTCCACTTCTTTTGGTAGACTGTTCCACCTTAACAGGGATGCGTAATATCTTGCCTCAAACACAAACAACATGCTTCTCAGAATGAGTGGATGTTTTCAGTAAGATTTAAAGGCTCTTTTTTCTTTTTTTTTTTTACAACACATGCTTTAAAAAAGAAGTCTTCAATGTGTGTGAACCCTACTCAACCTACAATAACATTTTTTAATTTTTTTATTCCTTTTTGTCATTCTTCACATCATCTGGGACATAGCTTGACAAACTGCCCTGAACCCTAGAGCTTTATCACACAGCTATCTAATGCCATATGTTTGATATTACTCCTGCTCTCATTCACCCCTTCTATTTTTAAGAATCATACATATGTAAAAAAGGCATCTGCAATTAAGATTTTATTTTATTCATGTCAGGTATAACAAGTGCAACTTGAATGTACAAACTCTGAACAAAACATAAAGAAAATAAAAACTAACAACGAAAAACTTTTTTTAAGCAGACTCATGCAAAGAAATGAAGGGCCATGGCAGATGTCATGGGCCCTGTTTTACCTTGAATTACAACAAAAGCAAAGGACCACTACAGACTTCCGACAGGGTGTGTGGGGCAGGGCAGATATCAAGGGAATCCTACATGAGAAAAATGAGAGCAACTACAGAGAAAGGTGAAATTTTCCCCAGAATTCAGACAACATGCTACAAACCTACTTTCTACTTTTAAAATAGTCCTTGGACAAATATCCAATCCTGGAAATAGACGTTACATACATAGGCTGATAAAATAATTTACCTTTTGCGTTGGAAATGCATTCTTGCAAAAGAAACACTACCAGCTCTCAGTTTATAGGGAATCAAGGGCTTTCAATTAAAGTGCATCTGTACGCTTCTCTACTGAGGCAAACACTTCTATGGAGAAAAGGGTCTCTCCAAAATGGAGCTGTAGGAAGTCGCTTCCCTGATCTGTGAGCATTTAGAATGTTTGCCTCAACTGGAGTTGCTCCCTCAAATCTTGCCTTTTAAGCAAAATCTATACACTCTCTCTTTAGCCAACACTGAAGAAAACCTTTGGGTTTGGAGGACACTGCAAGGTCTAAGACAGAGCTCTTTTGGGATTAGTGTTTACATCAACAGAACGATCCCTACACCTCTGCAGAAGACCACAGTTATTTCAATGACAATTAGAGAAAAGCTCAATATAATCTCATAAATAGTTCAAGATCATACAAACAGCACCCCCTTCAAATATAACTGTATATTCCTTTGATATCACTGGAATCCTGTAAACACACAGGGCACCACAATGTATGAGACTGATGCCATTCAAATACATCACCTTATTATGTTTATATATTTTATTTTTTAATTCCATTATTTATATACACGTTTTTGGTAATTATAGTCAAGATGCTGGTGAAAGTAATTTATTTGACATTTCATAATTGCGTGCAAAAGTAAAAACACTGATTTAAAGGAAGGTAATTTTTACAACTATTCAGCCTCAATGAATCAGGACAAGCAGTTAGGCAATATCATGACTTGCAAAGTTATACTTAGCATAATGTTGCAATTCAAAATATGGCACGGAATTAACAATACAGGTAACAGTCCCACTGGCTAAACTTAGCCAAGTTTTGACTAATTTGGTTTAAGTTGAAGTTTGATTATATAAAAAAGGTTCCTGAAAGTATTGAAAAAGAAACAGTGTACATGAAAGAGAATTCAACAATGTTTACAAAATGCCAAAAGTTCTTACTCTGCCCCCCCACTTTTTCCATAAATAATTAATGAAGTCCCCCTTCCCCCCACCCCCAC